>JAGDQP010006870.1:0-10826 GCA_022664845.1 Lepisma saccharinum | reverse complement strand
CTCAATTATAAGACACCGTTTTTTACCTCCAAAACATTATATTCTTTTTATGTACTTCAATCTTGAAACTGCCAATAAAGTTGAACATGGGCAAGGTTATAATTTCTTGTTCTCCTTCTTTCAGGCAATAGAGGACAAAACAATCCAGAATGTGGAGAATACATGTAAGTTCCTTGAATTGTTATTGTTTTCAATTATACGTTGTTTTTTAAATCGTTACTATATTAAAAGATACATAAAACTGCTGTTGAATGAGCATAGTTAAAATCGTTTTGATTTTAATTGAGAAAAATGTTTTTATATGTGCACTGTAAGTTTTGTTCCTTAGAAATGAGATACCAGTATTCTCGTTTAATCGAAACAAGCCAGTTTTCAAACAAGATTACCGATCTTATTTTCAAACCAGTATACTCTCATTTTAAATAAAATAAAAATTGTGACATTTCATTTCTAAGAAAAATGTTTCTCAGAGCACAGATAACTTTATTCTCAATTATAAGATATCGTTTCTACTGTGTATAATTGTTGAAAGTAGATGTAGATTTTGTTATAACAATTTGTGTGCACAATGTAACCATAACAAATAGTGAATAAAGTACCAAGTGTACCAAAATGTTTACTACGGTAACAGAAATATTTTTTCTTTCTTTCAAGACTCTTGATTTCTAACAAGGTTCGCATTACGGTTTTATTTTCCTCCCTTGCTTTCACGAAAAGCATAATTCACTATGGATAATATGCTACCTGGGGTCGTCAATGAATGTAGACTCCTAAACAGGAAAGAAAACTGGTTTCGTGTGCTCTGAAATTGAGCAGCAAACAGAAGAAGAAGATTAAATTCTTCCGTGTTAGAGAATCAGGTTTCTTAACAATTGTAGAGGAATAAGCCGCACCGTCAGGAAGAGTCTTTCTGTTTGCCATTAAAGAAATACTAAAAACGATACTAATATGAAAATTCTGTTCTTGTGTATTTTCAAGAAGGAAAAGATGTTAGTCTGGGTACTGTTCATTAGAAGAGCATTACGTTTTATGCAAAAAAAAAAAATCATAAGTAAACACCAAGAACGCTATTATGTTTTAGACCCAGGTTACCGGTATAACAATAACAGCTATGACAAATGTATAATTAAGGGGATCTAAATACCAAGAGAATCAAGTGTACCTAAACATGAGAAGAAAACGTTCAAAGCTTGAATAACATACTACCTGGATAAAACTTTATACTTCTGCATCTGGTTAATTTTACAGTGTATGTGTTTTGCACAAAATATACATTTTTGTGTATTTCGTGTTCTATATGTGCAAAAAGATCTTAACTCCAAGTTTTAAAAGGGATGTTACTTTCATCCCTGTACATCTAGGCTGCAGAACTGTAATCGACTCTCATTACATCAATCTTACAAGAACTGGTGCAACGCAGAAGTCATTCAGAATTATACTATTCAACAATCATTATAACAACAACAAGAATATTAATTTGTTTTTGACTAAGAATATAATTCTTTAAGACTTATATCCCCATTGTAGTAACCACAACATACTTATTCTCTGTACTTTTCATGTGTTTCGAATTTTGTATCTGTATTTACATTTTCCACAAAAATGATTCTTTTCCCTTATTCTGTACTAAAATGACGTTACGTCTGCCTGCATAGTTGAATTATATTTTTTTCACTACTGTTGCAAGAAGATGGGCAAGAATAGTTTAGACTCAACACATCATTACATAGGAAACTTCTATGCACAAAAGCGTTTGCAACAGGGAATTTCACTGAGGTAGAAGCTTGTAGTTAAAGTAACATAACGGTTGAGGTACTCGCTTAAAAGGGCTTCAGGGAGTGAGAACTAGAGAACCGAGAGAATACGGAGGATGAAATTACGTGGTCAGGTTTTTAGATCGACTCTCTGGTTCTGCAAAATTCTCATTCTCTCTCACACTCTCTCTGTTCGTGTATGTATATATGTGATTTGTGTATGAGTTCCATGTGTGTGTATGTGTGTGTGACAAACACGCACATACATTTCACCTTCCAGAAGCGTCCTTCCAGTCCAGAGACAAGCTTGTCCAGCCGCAGCAGCTTCCAGCATGTCCGGTTTGAGGCCCACTCCTGGAAGAGAGAGAGCTTAAGCGCAGGGCTGGAGGTGAAAAATTTTTCGTATCTACTTTTTCTTTTTTCTCCAGGACTGGATTTTTATGGAACCGGCTTTTCAGTTTGCTGGAGCAAGCGATGTAGACACAGAATGGGGGCGGGGCTAACGAATAACAGGAGTGCATTCATTGGTTTGTAGCTCAACCTCCACACACTTCGTATCATCTGTCTCACTCACTCTCTTCGCTTTCTTCTTTTCCTCTATCACTCTTTCACATACAAAAACACATTTTTTGTTATTTCCATCCTTCACTTTGTCTCTCTCGCCTTTTCTCTTTTTCTATCACTTAGATATTCTCTCCCCCATATTCCAGCCACTTTTTTATTTCTCCTCTCTCCCTTTCTGAGTACCCTTTGCTATGTCTCCTAGCCTCATCAACGCATAACCTGTCTCCACGTGTACATGGAACAGAAAACGGAGGAGAAAGACTACAACATGGCTTCAATGCGCAAATTCCAGCATCTCACTGGAGGGTAGAGTTGTTAGGAGAAAGAAAAAAGGTATACGATATATTGTCATAACGCTAAGGGAGAGAGCCCAAGATAAATTATTGATTTAAGAACAACGTAAAATATGTATATGTTTATGCATATATTTTTCTTACACGAAACCACATTGCAGTTCTAGGAATATATACATTTTTATGTGTATATATTACTAACACTTACTACAACGAAAATATGTAAGTACACAGTAAAACAACGGTTTCTTAAAATTGAGAAAAAGTTCTTATCTGTGCACTGAGAAACAATTTTCTTAGAAATGAGATATTCTCATTTAATTTAAAATGAGAACATACTGATTTGTAAATAAGATAAGTAATCTTATTTACAAATCGACTTATTTTCATTTTTAATTAAACAAGAATGCTGATATCTCATGTCTATTATTTATTCTCGGTGCACAGATAAGAACCTTTTCTCCTCAATTTTAAGGGACAGTATTTCGCTGTGTATACTTACATATTATGACGATTAATTTTGGTCTTCCAGCTTTGAATTAACTTCGTTTGATTCTGTCTCTTCTCTAAGACAGACCATGTCTACAAAACCACACACTAAAGGCTGCTGCAATATTTGTTATAATGTTATATTCTCCTTTTATTTTATTTTAAAAACAAATATTACGCCACTTCGTACATTTGAAGCTGTACTTCTATTTATTTCAAATGTTTCAAATTATTGCAAATTCAGTTTTTAATTAATGTTTTGTTTTCCTTAGATATGAGCTCTTGTCCCAATCAAGTATTTCGTTCAGGAACTGTGTAATTTTTTCTATTTGTTTTCCTTTCATAACTGTAGGCATAATTAGTAAGGCATTGAATAGTTTATAGCAAGAACCGAACAAGTCCTGTTTGCATTACTTAATGGAAACAGCGTAAACTGTTATTAATAGTGCAATATTTATTCAAGAATGACAGAATTTTCTTCAATTATTTATTCTTAAGATCTTCTAACAAACAAAAAAAAGTACACTTTTATTGTTCCACAAATAATATTTGTATTTAGCATTTTCTTATGTTTCAGAAAGGAATGTAAATTGTACTTATAATTTTCTTAGTATCAAACCTTATATTCAGTTTAAAAATATTAACAGTGAGTATGAATTTACTGTTAAAAATATACTTGTAAACATGGCATGTAGTCCCTACGTAATTGACATTTAATATGGAGTTTGGCAGAGGTTTAGTTTGCTGAGAAATGTTAATATATTACATAGTAAAAATATTTTAATTCTATTTAATTTTGCACAGTTCAAGTGATATGTTCTATACTTTGAAGTATGTATATAAGAGACTCAGAAGCAAAGGGAAGCAACTTGTATTAAAAATAATAAACGAGAAATTTGAGTTAATCTTTAACAAATAACCATGGGCTGATTTATGGGGGGCATTACCCCCCGCCCAATCACTTAATAATGACTTAAATATGTCATTGTAAACTATAGCTTTTAAAGTATTTGCCCCCCCCCCCCTCCCCCGAAGGATCTCTCTCCTAAATTCGGTTATTCCAATAACATAAAATCTGGGGAGCATGAATAATTTTGTAGGAAGATACATTGGATCTTAATGTACAGTATCTTTGAACACAATTTGCATATTTCATCTAACATATATTTCGTCTCAGATATGAAAAATGAACTCAAACAATTTTTTTATTATTTTAGTGTCACTTGAATCACTTTGCTTCTAAGCTCTTCATGTAATTTCAATGAAAATGAACCAAAAAATTAAATATATCTAAATCCAGACCAAGAAAGAGAAAAAGGTTGCTATATGTAAGAAAATTCCAAGTATTGTTTTTAATCTAATAAATATGATTTCTGAACATTTTTGTCAAAATTGTTTCAGAAACGGTTTGTAAATAAAAGTAAAGGACATACTATTTTCAATTAATTTAAGAGTAACGTCGTAGATGGAGTGAATAGTCTCAAGCCTATTAATTTGAATTTAATTTAAATGAATAGCTGAAACTAATATTTTATAACTAAATAGCTCGGTGATTTCTTATTTAAATTTTATACTTCAGACTTACCACATTACATATTTACATTTAAAAAAATGAATCCTTCAAATGTTTCCCTTAGAAAATATTAGGCACATTTTTATTATACATAAGGTTGTGGAGTTATTCTACATATACTTTGTATATGTTGTTCTCTACAAAATATCCTATTTTATAAAGCTTTATGCGAGTACTTCACAGTAGCGGATAACTTACATAAAAGTAACGAGCAATCTTGCACTATTTTACAGTGTGATTGAGTTTACAAAGGAAAAACAATTATTTTTTTTTACATCCTAGCAATAAATATTAAGCTTTGAGGACATAGTTACTTTAATTCCACGGATAAAAATATACAAAACAACTTGAATTTACTGTAAAATAAAAAAAAGCAGAATTTTTTAAGTATGAATGCCTGATACAATCCAGAACGCCTTCAAAAATTACCACACTAGTTTAGAGATTATTCTGGTGAATATTTAAAAGTTTTTGTACCATATGAGTGCATATCACTAGGGGAAGCCACTGTAGGGACATGTTTTTTAAAGATCTCAATTTTTTTTAATAACAGAGATTCTGCCAGGATTTTCTCTTTCTGGGGAGTATAAAGTCAAAATTGGGAGGGTGTAAATTTAGTTTTGCACGGTTTCTATCGATTTTTGACTAAAAAAAATAAAGTTCGGTGTGTTGTCGAAAATTTGAGAGTAACACCTCCTCACAAGGGGGGAGAGGTCTGGCGGAATCACTGTTCAATCATTTTAACCCAGCCACGTTGTTGAGTGCATGGAAATTTGCATTGATATTTGGGACATTCATTAAAAAATAAAACGCAATCTTATTCATTCCATAACTTGTTACTACGCTAATTTGTTTTCTAAGAATGTAAAATATTCCAAGGTACATAGTGGTGATGTACTTTGGAACAGAGGAGACTCCATTGAATATGAAGCCCATGAACACGAACGTATTACTATAACTAAGGACAAATTATTTATTAATATTATTATTGTGCAACAAAGCGGTATATTACTGATATATAGCAAAATGCAAATACAAACAGTACAAAGATGAAACTTTCAAACTCATTTACCGTTATCTATCGAGTAATACAAAACACAACACACAATAATTTTATCTATCCAGTAATACAGTACAGTGTACCATCTTGTATTATTTTAGAATTCTGATCAAACTATTCCATACTTAACGACTAAACGTTGGTTGAACTTACCATTTATAGAAAACAAGACCAATTACTACATCTATAGTACTATTTCAGCAAAACCACTATACTGTATTCATACATAATAGTTACAAATGAACTTCAGAAAATAAAAACTTCAAAACGCCAAAAAAAAAGATGTTTTTTTTTCTTCTTCTACTCAGGAACTAGCAACCTCACATATCAGCTACTTGTATAGTAAATGATGGATGTCAAGGACCATGTTACAATCACCAAGACAAAAAAATATTTCTTAATTGATCAAATGCCCCAAGTTTCTTAAATGTAACAAGGTAAAGTAGCGTCCCCTGTATGCCTCGTACCCATGTAAAATTTCACTTTGTTTTAAAGAATGATATTGTTTTATAAACGAATATAATTATATTAATCTAATATTTTTTGTTTATTAACTATATACGATTAATCACATAATAAACCCCTATGTTTATTAATATTATAAAGTCATTACGTTCTTTATTACAGATTTCCAAGTATAAAAGGTTGAGGCCTTTGATTGCTGAGAGGTTAGGAAAATAATTTATTTCAAATTCAAAAAGAAAATTTCAAATGCAGATTTTCATTTTTACTTTAGTAATAATTATATATAGACATAACAGGTCAGACTCCATTCGCTTTAATAACAATTAGTCTTGAAAACCGTTCTTTTCAATTCGTTTCAATAATATTATTCACTAGCAGTATAATATTTATGATTTGTATATGTACTCAGTTGCGTTGTTCAGTTAGTGGAGCCTTTATTTGGTATTCGGAGAGTTCTGTGTTCGAATCCAGCAGCATGTATAGAATTATACAAGTCATACCAGAATAATGCCGGGGATGTACTGGGCTCTGGACGCCTTCCTTCTCATAACTCTCAAACTTTACCTCATCCCTTTCGCTTGACGTCTTTTGTAAATAGAACTTGGTCCTCTAAGTTGGCTCAAATTAATTAATTGATGAACATAAATAGAAGCAAATGTAGTAAATACGAATAATCTTGAAGAATAAAGCATAAAAAATACTTAGTATCAATTTAAAAATTATGTATTTTGTCAGTTTTAAGAACGATAAAAAATATAACTTAAGAACAAATTTAAATTTGTTTCTTATTTTACACAAATAAATACCTTCTTGTCTTTTGCATACAGATAAATAATAAATTTATGTTTCTTATTTTAAATTAATTCATAGTATATATTGTTTCTAGTCTTATAGAACAAATAAATAACAGAAAATGTTGCTATGTCAGTATTCTCATATTGTAACTCATTGCAGTATGCTCCTGCAGTACTTGACATATTCTTCACAGTTTGAAAATGTTCAAAAGAGGGTGCTGTAACTTAACCTAAGGTAACGAAATAATTGATCCTTACTTGGTGGGATAGTACTTCGTTTATGAAAAGGAAACATCCTTCAATATATATATCCACCTTGTTGCCTCTTCTTTTGAGAAATTTCTTTACCCTGAATATTAATGTATGTCATATATTATAAAATACTTCAATATAATAATTTGCGTCTACACATTTATCTGAGAAAATTCCACTTCACGAAGCATTACAATGCCATCCATAACAGCAGTTTTAACGTAGAGATTATGAAGAGGTATTCACGTCCTAGAAACAAATAAAAATGTGTATAAAATGTAAGATTTCTTCACGATTGAGGGGGACAAAAGCAAATGGAAGAAACTGGGACTTGGCTCATAAAATATATTAGAGTTTTATCATTTGCTCTTAAGTCACTTAATTGATTACAGAGAAAAGATGCTGGGGCTGATTGCCCCAGTAAGATCTATTTTATCCGTTTACCTGTCAAAAACAGAATCAATAGAAGAAAGATTTGTGACTATTACAGAAGTACAAATAGATGGATGTTCTTTAGGTTACAAAATATTCTCAAAATATTCTGAATCCGAGTACATTATTGCTACAGTGACATATACTGAAACATCAAGGATATGTTATTTTTTATTACCTATCAAATAGTGAACTTTACACTGATAAGAATTACCTGTCCAAAGCACTGTGCAGGGTCTTGCCTCATAAATGGAAACTCAAAAACCAGTTTTAAAAATTGTTTATAATATATCAAATATTTCTAAGATCCATGTTCCTATTGCTTCTTAGTCAGAGGCGTCGGACGGCAATTACCTTCCTCAGTTGGAGAACTTAAATGCATTAAAACGTAAAAAGTGTCAGTGTCAGTGAGTGAGCACGTGTTTTTTGGCAACCTCCTGCGAAGTTTGGGGAGATGGGAATTGGCATACAACAATACCGGCAGGTCATCGGCCTCTCGGGAGCTAGACTGAAGTGTCCGCGGAAAAAGCCCTTCTCTATGGAAGTGTCAACGAGTGGTGTATCCTTGTTTTACATTGGAGTAGTGAATTCTGTACTTCTTTTAGTCTTAGGAACAGATTTCAACCCAGGTCCTGGTGTGTACACACAGGAAGATGTGATTATGAAACTAGACGAAATGAATAAGAACATTGCAGGAATAAATCGTTAAATGACTGAACTCGGTAACCAAATAAGACAATTAAGAAAGCAGTAAGTACAATCACAACAGGAAAACGAACAACTCAGGCAACAAATTAAAAACAAAACGAGTGAACAATTGACAGACTGTAAAATCAATCACGTAGAAGCAACTTCGTGTTTTACAACATACGAGAACAAGAAAATGAAACTTGGAGTGATAGTGAAAATATACAGAGACAATTTCTTTCGTAAGAATTGGTAATCAACACATCAGATCACATTTTTCAGCGAGTACCTAGGTTAGGTGCTCTAAAAGGACGTGAACACAATCGCCCCATAATTGCTCAGTTAAGTGAATTTAAAAAAAAATCGGAAATACTGACGGGTGCTTTCAAAGGAAGAAATTGTCCTGTGTCAATTTCTGAAGATTTTTCATACCATGTGAGAAATATTCTTTCTCAACTAAAAAACGTACCTAACTCGAGCAAAATCAGAGGGAATGAGGGCTAAATTAAGCTACGACAAACTTTTAATTGAAGGAAAACCCTAGCAACTAGAAGACTTCCTAAATCCTGATCTAGTTTTAGCAACCTCAATTCCGGATCCGGAAATATTTCACGAAAAACTTCGCGCACTACTGCTAGTAATAACGTACAAAAGGACAATTTGGCAACGCAGCGAACGGATTTTCAAGAGCAACGGTCTGGACTACGCTATTACTCGAATCCCCGAAAGGAGCCAAAATCTGTGGATACCAACATCTTTTAACCGGAACAATTATAAAGGGAAGGCACAAGAGAGGGAGGGAGAGAACGAGTGGAGGGAAGTGCGACAAAGGTTGAATGCTGTAAAACCGGTGTTTGTGTTGTAAATAGTTTGTGTTGTAAATAGGCAGCTTCTTATTTATTTACAGAGGGAATTCTATTGTAGTGTTTTAGCTAGTAATTATCCAGTAATCGGTATCACAGAAACGTGGACAACAAGTGGGCACTACAATTAGGAATTGTTCGATGTTAGATATGTAGTTTATCGACAGGACTGCAATAGTAAAATAACATGGAAAAGAACGGGTGGGGGTGTTCTTCAAACTGCCCTTCGCAAATATAATCTTCAGGTAACTGACTCTTGTACTTCAGAAATTGAATACATTATTGCAAAACTTGTTTCTAATGGTGTTAACATATATATTTGCATTTCATACTTTCCACTCAAATAGAAAAAAGAATTATACGAAAATCTGTATCACAGTATAGAATGTCATTGCCAATTTGGAACCACTATTCTTCTCATGGGTGATTGGATTTTACCGGAAATAAGAGGTACAGAATTTCACCATGCCTTAGTCATTACTCTTAAATGTAATAGCATAACCAACTCGAAATCTAAACGTAATTTAACGAGTTATAACTTCAGAAAATCTAATTTTGATATACTGTACCGTTAACTTGGTGCAGTGGACTGGGACTGTCTCAAATACATAATAGATGTAAACGAGGCAGTATGATACGTTTTTTCTGCCATTTATAGTGTATTTGATAAAAGTTTACCCCGTAGAAAACCATCAGCAAAAAATTATCTGTGTTGGTTCACAAAAGAAATAATTAGCAACTGAAGCCTATTATCGTAGAAAGTATCAGAATTCTTATAAATCAAGAATAAAAAATCAATTTTATTTAAGTAAATTTAATAGATTGCGCAAGAAAAACAAATAAAAAATTTGCTAATGCATATCATTTGTATACTTAAAGCATCGAAAATCAAGTCACTGCTGATCCAAGTAAATTTTGGTATTTCGCGAAAATCAAAGCAAACCATCTTCCTACTAGTCCGGTTTCATTTAATGGCAATCTAACTAATCAATGATAGTGAGGATATATTTAACACTTTGGCTTTCTATTTTCGGTCCATATACAGATAAAGTTGCACTGAATTTCTAAACAATGGAAATCTGAGTCTGTATGTATTCAATTAATAGACTTGACAGTCTGTCGATTTCTCAGGTATGAAAGAGATAGAACTTGCAATAAAGAAGTTAAAGTCTAAAAAAGGTAACTAGTCCAGATGGCGTGCCCCATTATGTAGTGAGAGCATGTGCGGAACTGTTGAAATATCCGTTGCACAAATATTCAATCTTTCATTACGCACATGCAAATTTTCACAGCAGTGGAAAGAGGCTTTAATTTTGAAGCCCAATACCGAAATCCAGTAATTCAAATTAAATTGAAAATCATAGACCAATAACAATTCTGTCGGTGTTCGGTAAAGTTTTTGAAGATTGTCTCTATCACCGTATCATAACTCGCATTAGAAGAGTAATATCAAACTCACTGCATGGATATATGCAGAACAAACCAACGTCTACACATTTAGTGATAATCACGGATTTTATAGCTAAAACATTAGATAAGGGCGGTCAGGTTGATGTTATATGTACTGATTTTGCCAAAGCATTTGACACAGTAGACCATT
>JAGDQP010006869.1:58140-70022 GCA_022664845.1 Lepisma saccharinum | reverse complement strand
AAGTTTCAAATCATCTGCCTATAACAGAGGAGTGGTAAACAATTCCCATGTATCACAATTCGTTAATAAATACATTGAACAATAGCGGACCCAAAGGGGATCCTTGAGGAATTCCATTTGCTATTAATGTAGAAGAAGTTACGACAATAATAATAATAATAGTTATTTTAAGCAAAATAATGTAAGAATGAAGAACGTTGTATCCTTTGGTATAATTTCTATTAAATAACATATTTTTGTTCCAGTAGCGGGTTAGTATTCTGCTGTTTGAGCGGGAAAGCTGTAATACACGCTATCTACATGACATATTGAATTAATCAGAAATACTTTCTGTAAAATGGATGAGTGTCTCGGAGAAACCCATAACGGTTTTATGAAAGAAATGCTGTATTTATTGAGAAGGTTTCTAGTTGAACACATGCCAAATAAGAAATGTCAGATTCTTATCATGTTTCGAAACAGCATTTCTCTAGTGCAAATATTCTTTTCGGTAACATTCTCGAAGCTTCATGATAATGGTTTCCTATTTGTGTTTCTCCTGTTATTAGTCATGCTTTTTGCCATTTCATATGTAGATCTTAAGCTGGGTTATGCTTGGAATTGCCTTGTTCTAGTTGGTAAAACTTAGCCGTTGTAATGTTATTTCGCTATCTCATTCACTTCAAGCTGAATCTTTGCTGGACCCACCTTTTAGAAAAGCGGTTCTATTTACTCAAGATTTTTTTAAATATTCTGCAATTGTTTCTTGCTTAGCTTGCCTATCCAACGGACCATTACGAAATGAATGTGCTAGTTTTCTACTCATTTGTTATTAGAATGAGATAAAGAAATATTTTAGGTCAGGACACGTCTATCAATTCTATAGAACCTACAGTCGAGAAAATGAAATTATGCAGCAAATAACTCAGTCTACTTAAGGCCACGGACTGAAAATCGTTGCAGAGAAGCCACAAAGGATCGAATCCTGCTCAGTTGGATTATTCTGATTAGGGTTACAATATTTCTTTCATTAAAACCCTGTACATATCTACACTGTCCCTTCAAGAGTAAAAATCGATGATAAATTCAGCCTCAAATGCAATAAGACACCAATATGTTGCAATTCAAGCAATACACACGACGCAGTAATCCGTTGTATCAGATTGAGCCTGAAGCATAGCACCTACTTTACGAAAATGATCGAGTCTAAAAATATATGAAAGCGTTTCGCAAGTAGCCCAGACAGCCTGCAGTGTGTTCATTGATGTTATAATCGTAAGTAGATTTACAGCTTACAAAGATCTATCTGCAGCCTTGTACATGCACGTATAAAAGAAACGTGTAGTGTCATCTCTATATGTCATCATTTCCGATGTCTATTGCAAGAGATAGCACTTACACCATACCATTTCCTCGTTGGAGTATAACCCGACTAGGTAAAACTAGCAATATATTTTTGATGACGTCGTTATTACATTGATACTTGATTAGGTTACAAGGTACACATTTGAGAAAACTATAATATTACATGAAAGCTCACTTATTAAGAAAGAAGATGGATAAACTATTTTCCATTGTTTAATGGTATCAATATTGGTTTCTCCCTGACATTTGGGGCATAAAGACACACTAATTTGTAATTACTAACCAACTCATTCCGGCATCTTTTTCTCTACCATAGCCCGGTCTTAGTAAATCATGCCAAAAGGTCATAAATGAACTCAATATATTCACTCGCGATATTTTCATATTTTCTATAAGAGTCAGAACTGAGATTAAGAAATAAGCAGTCTAATCTTGAATACTTGTTACCATACCGTCATTCGCTTGGAAGAACTATGGAAAAACAAGACAAAATTTATAGGAATACCAACCTAGAATTTTAATCGCAGAGATTCTGAACGCTATGTTCCTAAAAATGTTTATGTCATTTTCCGGAATGATGTCTACTAATACCTTAATAAGTTAATACTGATGATAGGCAAAATGTTTAAAGTGATGTAAATGTTTGTGCAAAGCATGACTGCACATTACTGTCCGTTCCCCATGCACATTATTTTAGTTTTTTATATAATTATAATAGATACACAAACGTAGCTCCGTAAATGTTCTGGAGCGCTGGAATGTTCTTCTTTGTATGCTCTTACGTGAGTACTCCCCAGAAAGAATGACATTACACGACTTTATACATGTAAACTAGCGTGTGCTGTTCATAGATAGTACAAGGGTCTTGATATTTATACTTTTAGTTTGATATCTAAATAGTTACTCCTCTAAAAGTGTTCCTTTTTGTATGTTGGTTTGCCCACAAATCATTCGGATGGCTTGCCCCAATGAACAATATGACTGTAATCGAATTATGGACAATAGATAGCAGCAGATTCAGCACCATTCCACCCTAACACGCTGTCATACCTCCTGCCTCGCTAACGGAATATAGTGAAATTCCTATCGATCTCTATTTCTTACGTTTATACATAAATCTACAACTAGCAAACCAAAAGTAAATTACTTGTTTAGGTGAATCTGTCGCCACGACGTAATAACATTGATGTCACTTGCAAATACGTATCCTACACTTGTAGAACCTCGTGCTACATCAGCCTTGCAAGAACACTTCGAGAAAATATTACTTCAATCCTTAGGAAGAGTCCGTTTACCACTCATATCCAATTTACCCCAACGTACTATTTTATCTCTTTTCTTTATCCTCTGATTTGGCTGTGCTTCATGAGGTAGATCAACACAACGTGTTCTAATTTTCTTCTTTTACTAACTGCACTGAATGAGAGAATGCCATTATACGAGGGGGTATCGTAAAGTTTTAATTATCACCTGGAAGTTATTGAGCTATGTGTATGAAATTTCTCCAGTGTGTTTAGTGGTCCTTATGTATATGACTGGAGAAACAATGAACTCTTTGTGTCCTTTCTTGACCTTTCGCGGGCCGTCATTGTAGAAGTCTGTAGATTGCGTTGAAAACCACTGTCCCACTAGTTGAATGACGTCATCTTTGTAGTTAAATCGCCGAACCCGAAATGCATTTTTCATCTCTGGAAACAACAAAAAGCTACTTATGGCAAGATCGGGAGAAGGCAGAAAAAACTGCAAGATTTCAAAGCCACAGTACCTTGATTTCTCAACCGTGACTGACTAGGCTGGTGCATTGTCCGTATGGAAACGAACACCTTTCGTGAACCCACCGTGAAGTCACCCTAGACATGACTAGTTGGTCGTGAATAAATTTTTACACACTACCATAACGAAGTATAGTTTCCTTGACGATCACTGGGGTGGTTGCTCGCTGGTCTTCCAGGAGAAATCCATCATTTCCTTCATTGTGGCCGCATCGTCCGTGCGTGATGATCTTCCAGTCCTTGACTGGAGATGCACATGTGGCCAGTTTGGAAATTACTTTTCCACCTCAAAACATTGTCATGGGATGGGAAATTATTCCCATAAACAGCCATTATGTCATTATGAACTTGCCGGGCACTGTTCACCTTCAAATGCAGGAATTCCATTTCGCTGTGAGTCTCAATCTTTTCCATCTTACAGATTACTGACATCTAGTACAACGCGTAAAGGAACGAAAGGACACAAAGAGGTCAAATTTTCTCCGTCATGTACATAAGAACCACTAAACACACTGGTAAAATTTCATACACATAGCTCAATGACTTCCGGGCGATACTTAAAACTTTACGATACCACCTCGTATTTACAACATTTTTCAAGCATTACCTTCTTCACTGTTGCAAATGTTCTAACTTTAGGTAACTAATCTTGAGTCGTTCTTCTCGTAACTGGAGGAAATAATCTACATCTATAAATGTAACTTTTAATAGTATCTTCTGCAGATCCATGTATTCGTCTTCAAAGTATAATATCTTTGGATTGTATCGTCTTGTAAATCTTTAATGGCTTTGGTATCATTTACTTTTGATTCATCTTGAATTGCTTGAATGAATAAAATAACATTTGATAATAGAATTAAATGAATAATGCATCACAAAGTTGTGTGACATTTTTTTCGTACATATATGGTAGTTTCCCCTTGCCTCTGAAGAGAAGAGAAAGTTCTGATGTCGATAGGAATGTAGGTAGAATTGCTTTTCAGTTTTTATCTCTGTGTGTGTGTTTTTAATCTAAAAACTCAGTGAATTTTTAATCTCCAGCACTAATTTACATACTTTCGACACTGTATCAAATAATACTCATACATTTTTAATGAGTATTAGGTATATTCTCTGAAACTAAGAAGTAAATTTAAGTAATAAAATCAATTATCACTATGTTTAATTTATAGCTTATTACTGATAGGCAAGGAAAGAAATTTATAAAGACACTGACAACCTGAAAATATTGTATAAGATAATATCATGTTGAGTCAAAATGAGATGTTCATGAGTCGCGGTGCTTCAACAGTTAGAGTGCTCACCTCTGGCTCTTGGGGTTGTCGGTTCAAACCCTGCTCGTGCCATGTTGACTTTATGGTGGACAAATACATTCCGCGTGGATTTGTAGTTTTCTTGTTTCCTCCCACTTTATTCATTCCACAAATAATCCCATCATCATCCATCCTGCCTGTGCCAAAGTTGTCTAAAGGCCTTAAAAATTAAATGTTTTTCAAATTAGATGTTCATTTTCTTAAGTATCTCAAAACTCAATGAATAACTTCTTTGAATTTCAGCTTTCAGTTATGCTTGTTTTGAATGACACATAAAGTAATGCTCACATATTATTGAGAACGAGTATTAAGGAATCCTTGTATAGCTAGTTAAGTAATTAATAAACTTGAGTTAGTTTTAAATTTATTAATTATCAATATACTCTTTTATAAGGAACCAAAACTTCAAATTATACACGTTTTGTAAGGACAATAGCATGCCTTAAATATTGCACGCATCATATTTCACTCATACTATGGCAGAATTGAGATTTAATTTTATAAAGTATTTCAAAACTGACAATGAATAGCTTAAATTTCAGTTAAATACATTTTTTTAGCAACATATGAAATAATAAACATTAAGAATGAATACTAACTTGTAAGTGTTCTTTTCGGCATTTTAAATTTAATTTCCGTTGCGTTTTAATTGATTGATTTATGTTATGCCGATAAGGAAACAGAACATCTGAAAATATCACCTACTGTGATTTTAGACCAAACTGTGTTAGCAATGGATATTACTTTTGAACAGTGCTGCTATATATATGGGGAAAATGTTTTAAGAAGACACTATTCAGGCATATTAAAAATGGCCTACAAAGCAATTTCACTCAAAATTTGTTAGAAATTTGTGTTAATTAGCTTACGTGCATTAAAGCGTAAGCATTTAAAATATGTTGCTCATCTTGAAAACTTTAACGAAACACATTTCAGTAGTTCTAAAACTTGGATAATTGTTGACAGACCGACATATGGTTTCAGAAGCCTTCCCGGTTTTATCTGCTGAAGTCTAAAAGTTTGAAAATGCCTTTCGTTTATTGGATATCAGCAATATTATATTTTATTTAAATATTACTTCAGACTTTTCGTGGTTTATATTCAAAATACACTGTTACAAAATACGTAATAATTTCTGATTTCACACTTCATAAATGTACACTACTAATACACCAACTAAAATTATGCCCGATGTCACCAACCTTCCTTAAATTCGGGGTAAGGGCGCGTTAGTTAACGCGTGCATAAGAATTTAAGTATCCCTTACTTAAGTCATTGTCATTGCAGCCAGGGTTACCAGACGTCCTCCTTTTTACGTCTCGTCCTCCCGCCCTCCCTCCTTTTTCAAATATATGGAAATGTCCTCCTTTTTAAGTCAAGAGCACGATGTTTTACGGTCTACATATTTTTTCTCATACATTTGAAGATGAAGGTGTGTTTATTGATAATGGCAAAATCTTTGATGAATTTCAATGTCTAAAAATTTTTTCGGGTGAGCAAAGTACTTTGACCAACTAATGGATGTGCAATGGGTTAAGTTTTTTGAAAATTCCAAAAGTCTGGCTAACTTCCGTGAACTTTTGAAGATATGTGAGTTCTACTATGAACTCAAGTATTGAAAGAGTATTTTCACTAATTAGTGCCCAATGGACAGACGAACGAAATAGGCTATCGATAGAGTCAGTTCAAAGACTGATCACGGTAAAGTTCAATTTCGAACATCTAAATTGTTTCGAGTTCCATAAATATTTGGTTTCGAATTCAGAGTTACTGAGAAAATTTTCTTCCAACCAAAAATATGAAAAAGCTAATAACTAGCAATGGTATTGAAATTTGGTACATCTATGTGGTACTTTCTGAGATATAAATTTTGCCCGTAATATCAATAAATATATATTTATAATAAGTTTATAAATAACGAATAAATGGCAAGTGGAAGTAGAACTTTTTCGTCTTAATGTGTAATAATAAACAATATTTTGGGTTTCTGTTATTAATTTATTTGTTATTCGTGTTGAATGCATAAATTATTTCCGTAATGAATCGCAACAGATAGTCTGACTACCGTTATTTCGTGGTTTTTTAATTGTAAAGAATTTATTAAAGTGAAATTATATTCTAATAGGTCTACATCAAATGTCCTCCTTTTTTATCAGTTGTCCTCCGGTTTTTAGTCAAGTTGTCCTCCTTTTGAAAAAACAGACCTGGTAACCCTGATTGCAGCAACATTTGAAGCAATGATTTAAGGGTTCCCTAGCAAACGAGTCGTTAGTGTGTTTGTACTAATCTTATTCACATCGTGATTTAATTTATTTCTTTATCGAAATATACTGTATCTTGGTTATGAATATTGATTTAGCAGTAAAGAAAAATGGGTGCAGGACAAATGTACAGAATGTTATGTATATAATTAGTCCAATTGGATAAATTATCTCAAAATTGACATTTTTACAGCATGTCAGATTCTCTTTATTACTACGATATTCGCTAGATGACAGTACAGCTTAGAACTTAAGTTCAGTGTAAAAGTCTCTACATGCAAATATTTGGCTTCAAAGTAACAATAACTTGTGATAAAAAATAAATTATATCGTTTTAAAAATGACTGTACAGCTGTATATATTACACAATTATTTTCACCTTTTAAGCTTGACGCAAAATAACGTATTCGACTAGTTTTTTTAACCTAATGAATTGCTAGATTTAAGTTTCACAACAAAATACAACTTAAGCTTTCTCATGTAAGCTTATGAGAATACGGGAAGCGAGGAATAGAGAGTACCTAAGGATTAATTAAAAATTTGCTTGAATTTAATCGATTCAAAGCAGGTTTTTTGCCATGATTTTCTATTTGGGGTGCAAATTCAAAATTGGGAGGGTATAACATGTTACGTTTTGTCAGCAAAAAAAATTTAAGGTTGCGGGAGTCGAGACTTTGTGGGTTACCCCTTCCCCAACGTAAAGGGTCTGGTGGAATCATTGCAAGATATCAATAAACACAGTTTATTTTGGTTAGTGCTGTTACCGCCCATAGAAATTTGTTACAGTTTATTTTGGATGCATTACATTCGCCACGGTCATTTTTGTTGTCTATTAGTTTATCTCTTGACATTAGCGATTTTCCCTTTTACGTATGAGGAATGAAGAAAAACAAAATATCTGGTGTAGTAAAAAGTAATCCATTATTTTGCCAATAGATGGCTTCAGTGATCTGTAGCTCGCGTTGTATAAGTCCGATCGGGTTCAACGAGATGGCGTTCAAACGAGGAGATTGCGTACTACAAACACTGTTCAGATAGTTGTGATGAGTTGACCCAGTGTTGTGTGAGCGCGCGTCAAAATGGACACTAGGAAAGAGAAAATACGCTATATTTTACAGTTTTTCTTCGATAAAGGCGAAAACTATATCCCTTATTCAAATGTACCAGAAGCGTTCACCAAAACTCTAAATGTATGTGCATCCCGTAAGACGATGCTTGTCAGCTGGTTCTTACCGAATGTCTCAAAAATAAGATCAGTCCAGTATTACGCGTTCCGCTTTGATTATAATGTAAATTATTCGATCAAATATGCTCTGTTCACATGTCAAGAAGAGAAGGTAGATATTTGTATAAGTGAATATATTTTACATAACTGAAGAAAAGCACCACTACTATATGCCAAAATTAATTTTCAAGCTATTTTAATTATATCCTTAACTCAAATGTACCAGGTGCGTATACCAAAACACAAAATGTATGTGCATCATTTAAGACGATGCTTCTGAACTCATTTTTACCAAATGTCTGAACATACGATCACTGTAGTATTACAGGTTCAGCTTTGATTATAATGTAAACAAGTCCAACCAATATACCCTATGCACATGTAAAGAAGTTAAGATAGCTATTTGTATTAAAGAATATATTTTACACAACTGAAGAAATACACTAGTACTATACGCAAAAACTTAAATTTTCATGCTATTTTAAACATAACCTTTACTCAAATGTAGCAGAAGCGTACACCAAAACTCTAAATGTATGTGCATCACGTAAGGCGATGCTTGTCAACTGATTTTTACCGAATGTCTCAAATATAGGATCAATGTAGTATTACGGGTTCATCTTTTATTATAATGTAAACTATTCGATCAAATATGGCCTGTTTACTTGCCAAGAAGTAAAGGTAGATAACTGTATAAATGAACATATTTTACATAACTGAAGAAAAACCGCACTGTTATATGCCAAAATTAAATTTTGAAGATATTTTAATTATATTTTTAACTCAAAAGCGTACACCAATACGCTAAATGTATGTGCACTACTTAATTCGATGCTTGACACATCATTCCTACCCAAATCGAAACATTACGGTCACTGTAGGATTACAGGTTCATCTTTGATTATAATGAAAATATTTCGAGCCAATATGCTCTGTTCACAAGTCAAGAAGTGAGGGTAGATATTTGTATAGGTGTATATTTTTTACATAACTGACGAAAAGCACCGGTACTACATGCCGAAATTAAATTTTCAAGCTATTTTAATTATATCCTTAAGTCAAATGTACCAGGTGCGTATACCAAAACACAAAATGTATGTGCATCATTTAAGACGATGCTTGTGAATTCATTCCTACCCAAGGTCTAAACATTACCGTCACTGCAGCATTACAGTTTCAGCTTTGATTATAATGAAAATAATCCCTACAAATATACCCTACGCACATGTAAAGAAGTTAAGGTAGTTATTTCTATTAGAGAATATATTTTAAATAACTGAAGAAATACTCTAGTACAATACGAAAAACCTAAATTTGCATGCTTTTTTAATTATATCCCTTACTCAAATGTACCAGAAGCGTACACTAAAACTCTAAATGTATGTGCATTCCGTAAGACGATGCTTGTCAACTGATTCTTACCGAATGTCTCAAAAATAAGATCAGTCTAGTATTAGGTTCAGCTTTGATTATAATGTAAATTATTTGATCAAATAATATACTGTTCACATGCCAAGATGTGAAGGTAGATATTTGTATAAGTGAATATATTTTACATAACTGAGAAAAGCTCCACTACTATAAGCCAAAATTAAATTTTCAAACTATTTTAATTATATCCTTATCTCAAATGTACCATTTGCGTACACCAAATCGCTAAATGTATGTGCATCACTTATAGCGAAGCTTGCCAACTCATTCCTACAGAATGTATAAAACATTACGGTAACATTAGTACTACATATTCAGTTTTGATTACAGTGTAAACAATTCGAACAAATATACACTACGCACACTCAAAGAAGTTAAGGAAGATATTTTTATTAGTGAATATATTTTACATAACTGAAGAAATACACTACTACTATACGCAAAAACTTAAATTTTCATTCTATTTTAGCTATATCCTTTACTCAAATCTACTAGAAGCGGACAACAAAAATCTAAATGCATGTGCATCGCGTAAGACGATCACATCAACTGATTCTTACCGAATGTCTCAAGATTAAGATCAGTGTAGTATTACGGGTTCAGCTTCGATCATAATGTAAATGATTCGATCAAATATGGCCTGTTTACTTGCCAAGAAGTAAAGGTAGATAACTGTATAAGTGAACATATTTTACATAACTGAAGAAAAGCACCACTGTTATATTGCAAAATTAAATTTTGAAGATATTTTAATTATATTTTTAACTCAAATGCGTACACCAATACGCTAATGTATGTGCACTACTTAATTCGATGCTTGACACATCATTCCTACCCAAATCGAAACATTACGGTCACTGTAGGATTACAGGTTCATCTTTGATTATAATGAAAATATTTCGAGCCAATATGCCCTGTTCACAAGTCAAGAAGTGAAGGTAGATATTTGTATAAGTGAATATATTTTACATAACTGACGAAAAGCACCGGTACTATATGCCGAAATTAAATTTTCAAGTTTTTTCATGTATATCCTTAACTCAAATGTACCAGGTGCGTACACCAAATCGCTAAATGTATGTGCATCACTTATAGCGATGCTTGCCAACTCATTCCTACAGAATGTATAAAAATTACGGTCACTATAGTATTACAGTTTCAACTTTGATTATAATGTAAACAATTCGAACAAATATACCCTATGCACATGTAAAGAAGTTAAGGTTGTTATTTATATTAGAGAATATATTTTACATATCTGAACAGATACACAAGTACTATACGAAAAAAACTTGAATTTTCACGCTATTTTAACTATATACTTTACTCAAATGTACCGGTAGCGTACACCAAATTCTAGACTTATGTGCATCAAGTAAGCAGATACTTGCCAATTGAATCCTACCGAATGCCTCAAAAATAACATCAGTGTAGTATTACGGGTTCAGCTTTGACTACAGTGTAAACTATTGGATCAAATATGCACTCTTCACATGTCAAGAAGTGAAGCTAGATATTTGAATAAGCGATTATATTTTAAATAACTGAAGAAAAGCACCACTACTATATGCCAAAATTAAATTTTTAAGCTATTTTAATTATATCCTTGACTCAAATGTACCAGGTGCGTACATCACAACGCTAAAAGTATGTTCATTACTTTAGACGATGCTTCTGAACTCACTCCTACCCAATGTCTAAACAGTACGGTCACTGTAGTATTACGGGTTCAGGTTTGATTATTATGTAAATAATTCGAACAGATATACCCTATGCCCACGTATAGAAGTTAAGGTAGATATTTGTATAAGATAATATATTTGATATCAAATAGATTAGTTATATACGCAAAAACTTAAATTTTCATTCTATTTTAGCTATATCCTTTACTCAAATCTACCAGAAGCGTACAACAAAAATCTAAATGTATGTGCGTCGCGTAAGACGATGCTCGTCAACCGATTCTTACCGAATGTCTGAAGATTAGGATCAGTGTAGTAATACGGATTCAGCTTTGATTATAGTGTAAATGGTTCAATCAAATATGGCCTGTTTACTTGCCAAGAAGTGAAGGTAGATAACTGTGTAAGTGAACATATTTTACATAACTGAAGAAAAGTACCACTACTATATGCCAAAATCAAATTTTGAAGCTATTTTAATTATATCCCTAACTCAAATGAACCACGTGCGTAAACCAATACGCTAATGTATGTGCATCACTTAAGACGATGCTTGTAAACTCACTGCTACACAATGTCTAAACATTACTGTCACTGTAATATTACAGGTTCAGCTTTGATTATAATGTAAATAATTCGAAAAAATATTTCCTATGCACACGTAAAGAAGATAAGGTAGATATTTGTATAAGATAATATATTTTATACAACTGAACAAATACACTAGTTCTATATGCAAAAACTTGAATTTACGTGCTATTTTAAATAAATCCATTACTGAAATGTACCAGAAGCGTACACAAATCCCTAAATGTATGTGCATCACGTATGACGATGCTTGTCAACTGATTCTT
>JAGDQP010006869.1:19503-58130 GCA_022664845.1 Lepisma saccharinum | reverse complement strand
TAAGATCAGTGTAGTATTACGGGTTCAGCTTTGATTATAATGTAAATAATTCGATAAAATATACCCTGTTTACATAGTAAGGGGAAGGGGCACAGTTAGAAAATATTCTTAACATTTTTGGTATTATTACAAAAGAGAATAAGTCATTTTTTAAAGCCCTGCAACATGGTTTCCTAATGAATGTCTACTTCCTATGAAAATGTAATGAGAATTTTAGGAGCAAAATTAACCTTAGAGCGTAATTGTAAATGCAGATGTTATTAACGCAATATATCTTATATGGAAGGAAAAATAAAATAGTTTGAAACTTCATTTTACATGCTAAACGTGGCTATTTTTTTAAAAAAATGTAAGGGACCTTCTTTTTAATCTTTTAAACACTCTCTCTTGATTGATGTACATTTTACCTAAATTCTATGTTCAAAATCTTTGTAGCTAAATTTATTAAAAATGATAATACTATTCTAGTATATGGGTTTTATCTTTCGCACTCCCGTCACTAGAGGGTCACATTTATGGTTCGGGTTTCTCTTCATTTCTATCTTCCATTTTCCTCGGTGACCAAGTGAGTTCGTGACAGAAGATATAGAAGACTCTTAGTGTTATGTGACGTGGGAGGGAGACGAAACTGACTTTCTTTACGTCGCGAGGAGACATTACAATAGAGTTCTCTCCCTCTTTTTTTCCTTCATCAGAGCAAGGTCGTCAAAGACGAATATATGTTTTATCGTGGGCCTTACCAGAACTATATTGACGCACAGCTTTGAAGCAAACTAAAAATTGAAGAAAATTGCTGAGTTGCGTTGCGGAACCTGTATTGTACAGTAGTAATGTTATATTTATTTTCTTGTTTCCAGATACAGCACAATATCGATCATTTAATGGTAAATATGTTTAGAAAGAAGGGGAAGCTTTTTGGTAGAAATCGGTCCTGTTCTTATTCAAAGTACCATCCCTGCATTTGGCAACCTGTAGTGTGAAATTAACACCCGCAGAATTGAGCTCAGAACACCTTGATTACAAGATGACAAACTGAAGCATAATTTTATCAACCCACATAGCACATAATGTATAATAGATATCTGAAGAAGGTATAGAGAGCCAGATAACGTATAAGGTCTAAATTCCATAAATATTATACGTCTAATAGACATTCAGGTTTGATTTTGTAGCTTCCAGCAATTTTGGTCTATTCATTGATATCCATTACACGTCTATTAGATATAGGATGTTTCATACGCTACGCGTTTCTCTTTTGTTCATTCAAGGCTTAACGGAAGGCGCTTGTTCTTTGTTTAGTGACTCAGCATCAGCGAACGGTTTTGCAGCAGTTGCCTGCTAGTGGGAAGTTGTGTGATGAAATAGTTTTGATATTTCACAGTATTTGCTAGAAAAGCGGTTAAAATAAAAGAATAATCTCCAGAAGAAAATCATTAATCAGGTGAGTAATTATAATGTTATTTCTCTATGTTTTAACAGTATGTGTTTATGTTTTCGCCAACCTGGAGGAAAATAAAATAGTAACCAAACCTAAAATAATTGAGTAGGAAACAGAACCTATGTAATTAAGGAGATGCACTCTCATTACGGTATATTTCGGCAGCGAAACACCCTTATACACTGTGTATACTGCACGTGATATTGCATGTATTATATAATATCTCTCACATTAAATATATACCTGGAAATCAATCGGGAAGGGTGTGGAGGACTGGTCCATCCAATGGTGTTAGATTATATTGCAGATAATACAGAAACAGTTTAGGCCTACTGCTAATATAAAAATGCTACTAAATTGTCCTTGTACACGAGAGAAAAATAGTTGTTTAACGCTGCAGTGCGGACTAGCTTTGTACACTCCTGGTGCAAATAGAGATGGTTTCAGTCAGGGAAGTGGACGGATAAACCAAGCGAACCCTAGCTCTGGTAGTAGAGCATTATTTCACATTTGGAAGGGCCTAGGTCCGGTCCCAGCACAATGCCATCCAGACAAGTTTTTGCAGTCACATGAGGCTGTACTACCGGGACGGTACCTTCAAACTAGGCCCTAGCCGACTTCGTTCTAATGCTGTCCTATCTCTGTCAAAGATGCCTAAAAGTCATAAATAAATTTCCAATTTAAAAAGATGTGGGAGAGGACAGGTTTTCAAATAACAATTCATTTACGTTGCCAGGTATTGCTTTTCTACAGCGTAGTTATTTTAAAATATATTTACTGAACATATTTTGTCCACTGAAATTATTGTCAAAAACTGGTTAACAATGTTCTCAGCACATTTAAAGTGATTCCTTATAAAAGGTTGTCTCATACGCTGTTATGAGTAGGAAAAATGAATTATACACAACAAAATTAATATTTGGAAATTTACGCGAAGTGGCATTTGCCAGACGTATTGCTTGTTATGCACGTTCAATAAGACGCCACAAAATTGCTTTGTGTATCATGTGTTTATTCCGAGTCAAGGTCAATGCCACTCAAATAATGGTTGTGGAGTGTCAGTGTGTGTACCGTATACGTGCGAGCGTGATTCCTCGCAGTGTTTGGTTAAACGTTGGTAAACTTCATTATGGGCCAGTCTAGAAATTTTGTACTTCGGTCCCGTCACGATTTGCCCCTTAGCCATTAAAATTTACGCCCATGCCCCTTTCGGGACTCGAACCCGGGACATTCTAGTTTTGGCCTTCCGTCGTAGACCGCACGGTTATCCGGCAGGTCATATGGCAGTGTTTATTTGCAATAAACTTTCGTGTGGCATGAAGGAATTGCATTTTATTTTATTTATGGTCTTTATGTATTTTAGGCTCAGGGCGGGACAGAGCACGGAAAGAATATCTTAGAAGGTAGTCGGCCAGGTCACATTTAGAGGTACATCCCTGCATTTGCCAGGGA
Source organism: Lepisma saccharinum (assembly GCA_022664845.1). Lineage (NCBI taxonomy): Eukaryota > Metazoa > Arthropoda > Insecta > Zygentoma > Lepismatidae > Lepisma > Lepisma saccharinum. Next base: position 55,240 of record JAGDQP010006869.1, on the reverse strand, counting down.
GAGGAAAAAACTTGTACAGCAAGACTGTCAGGATTCTCGGCCGCTCAAATCGTGCAACTTCCAATTGCTAAGCCAACTGAAGCGGCCGCTCGTGGGGAGGGGGGTGGGTTATAACACCCTGGATAGTTACAGTATGTTATGTTAAGAGTGCTTAGTTTAATTTACCGTGCTTTTCCAAAACTGGATTTGTTCAGGGAGTACGTATTGCCAGTCTCTTTCCCAGTTCAGCTTCTTGAGACCAATTGAGGACGTGACGACAAATGACTGTGTGTTGGAGACTTCTTATAAATGAGGTTCCACAAGAATTCAGCTGGAAAGGAAGAGAGAGGAAGAAAAAGTAATGGAAAGCGGAAATCATTAAAATTATGTTCGGTGAGTGTTTTATAATTAATTGTAAATAATATTATCATATTTTGCTAATGCTTTTGCATAATAAAGTAATATATGAGCGACTTGGGGAATAATATGGTAAGCACCAACATAATTTTTCACAGTTTATTGAATAGTGAATGCAGTCATGTTTAAATCTTGAAAATTTTGTTGGAAAAGTTTTCTTGAGATATACTGATAATTGTTTGACACATTTTTTTACCAATTATTTTCGCTTATTAAGATGCATTTGACTTTTCGCCCTGTTTAAAAAAAAATGATTATGGTTTTTACTGTTTTGTGCTCTCGAGTCACTCTCGAAAACTCGGGCAAACACCCTATTCATTTAGCAACAGCATTGACCTCTGTCTAAAAGTGATACTGGACTGATTGACCTCTGTCTAAAAGTGACTGGAGTGATACTGGATGTCATTAAAGCTTTAAAGAATATGTGAAGCCAGGGAGCAGAGAGGACATTTAATCTCGATCGTCCACTTACAGTATAAACTAATATGGACCAAATTTTCAGTTTCTTACTCTTTTTATCGTTGCATGCCCCGTTTTTTATTTATGTCTTAATTATTGCAAGAAATATTAATATGATTTACAGCAAGCACTATTATATGCACAGTCCGGTACATGCATAACTTAAGAATTAAAACAATTAAATACGGGGTCTCACAGCGATAAGAAGCGTAAAAATATTATTAATTAAAACTGAAAATTTGGTCCATATTGGATTAGACTGGAAGTGGACGATCGACGTTTAATGTTTGCTCTGCATCATTCGATGGTTGCCGATTACTCCAGTATCGTAACGTAGAGCTCGATGACCAAGATTAACACTATTTTATAATGTAAACATATCTTACGATAAAAAATGTCCCTTGAAACGACTTGATGACAGAAGAATAAAATGGGCAATTACTCCTCCCTACTTCTAGGTGGAGTTTCAGATATACCATCTCAATTTTTCTTTTCTTGTTTCTAACCATACACACACAACCGTATTGAAAATTTTCAAGTACGCTTTTTTTTTTGTGACTAGCGCTATACTACCAAGTGACTAACAACGGATTAGCATTGTCAGTCACTCGTTAGTACAGCGAAAGCAACTCCAAAAAACGTTTCTAAATACGGCTGAAAATGTAATAATGCTTACGATGTATTAACATTGGCGTAATTGGTGTGCGATCAGGGGAGGCAGGCCCCCCTTAGAGCTGATTGCCTGTCCTCTGACTTTAAAAAAATTATATGTACCGGTATATATAAAAATAATTACGACGCCAGTTCATACGTCTGTCGTGAGACAATCGGTGCTCGTAGTGTTGATCCGGATTGAGTTTTTGTTCACATAACCCTTGAAATTGTTTTTGGAGTCAGTTCTGAACCTATTTATCTCATTTTTTCATAAACTGCTTCAGTTCTATTCTGGTTACGACATAATGTTGTCTAGCCCTGTTTTCGGGTTTATCTTATCTATTCTCCATAGAATTTAAATAAGACTTCTGACGTAGGGTTTTCGAAGTTTAAGGTGTGTTCCATACAATCCACTGCGGAACTATTTCTATACTCTGCCTCGAGTCATTGTCTTGTTGAAAAAAAATCCTAAACCCAATTTCTCAGTACTTTCTGTAAGATTTTCTTTGCAAAATGTAGCCTATTTACATTTTACAGTATATCCAAATTTATCCATTGTGTATTTTATAAATAAAGGTTCCATATCGTTATTTTTTTTTACTTCGTGCTTTTGATAAGACATGCATGTTGCTTTCATTGTATATGAAGTGTGTTGCTGTAATATGTGTAGACTGTAGACGTATTAAATGAGTTAACACTGATTTAAATTCAATTTCAATTTACAAGTGGCACAACAAATTAAAATTGACGACCAAGGTAGTCGTGCGGTGTGAGCGTCTCCAAAGTCGCGGGTTGGAATCCCGCCTAGGGCATTCCAACCAACATAAGTAGGATGTTTGTGAATTTTAACAAGCATAGCATTCATTTAATTGTGAGAGACGAAGTCGAAAGGTAATAAAATGGCTCCTACAAAACAAAGTTTACCAATGTTTTAAATATTAGAATAGTCTACCCCGAAAATATTAAAAAAAAAATCTTCGGTGTCAGTAGCAGTCCAATTATTTCTGTTTCTTCGTACAAGTGACCTTAGGATATTAAAAAAATCCACCTTGAATGCATATGAAGAGGCAAAAGTAAGGAGAAGTAATAAATCCTCCTTCCTTACTTCAAGACAGAGCTTCTACAATTTCATCGGATTTTTTCTTGTCTTAATGTGAATTTGAGTCGTAAGTTGAAATATAGTAAACAGCGTGTTATGGATACATAAACCAGATTTGTTATCAAATCAAGAATATTAATTCTCAGAACACCACCATCTTAAACGGGATTTTTTTTTAAATCTATCATCTATATCACATTGTGTGAGGTAAATAAAAATGACATGTCACTTAAAACTCATATACTTGCCAAGTATGTTCTATTTGTTACCATCAAGAAAAATGTCTATGAAAATACTTTATTGTACCTAAATCTAACTCTTTTTTTTATTGATAAATGTTAATTCGAGGCTGTATTGTTTCTCTTATCAAAGGGCCCTATTCATATAGTTTTAAATTCCTTTCTGTGAGCTACAGCAGCAACTATGACCTAAACCCGTGACTCGGAAGAATCACTCTTCCAGTAAAGGGATGGGAACGGAACGGCCAGGGTCTCACTTGAGGTACCATTTTGATATTCGTTTTGTGAACCCGGGAAAAGCCATGGGAAAGTCAGGACAGCTTCATATTTATTTGAAACTGCGCTGCATATTTTTCCGACGTACCGCATTTCCATTGTTACATTATTCACTTGAGTATGAAGATGATATAGTGTATGAATACTTTAAACTTAAGTGTTTTTTTACATTCTGTATTGAAATGCGTGGTCAATATGTACTGTACATTTATTGTAAACATTTTCAACATTACAAATCCTCTGTATTTCAGGTGTTGTGTCAAGTGGATGGTAAGTAGATTGAAAAGAATTTGAAGCGAAAAAAAAAGTTTCGCCAGGCAAAGGGAAGAGGGCAAAAGCAAACGAGATCTTCAGAGAGCAAGGATTAGAACAAGGAACATCATCATGTGCAGAATTTACTGAGAAAGTATTATCACATACCAGTATTAAAAGATTTCCCAGGATTTTCCATTTTTCTGTCACTCAACGAAATACAATCCATATACATTATAACTTTATATATGTGTAATTATGTTTGTGGTTTACACATATTGAAGAACTCAATTTAGGTATCCTGCTAAATATATTTTTTCAACCAATGATCAAGATGATGGTTGTTTTAAGACAAAAAATGTATGTGCTTGAAAATAATAAAATGTTTAATCAAAGTTTAATTATTGGACTTTTATATTAGTTACGATTTGACCACTTATCCGTTAAAGTTCTTTGAGAGTGTGTTAGGGACTATGTGGTGAAGGGCATGTTTCACGATCCATCTGATATATCTTTTTACTCTTCTGCTTGTTTCTCCCAAGATAGCGGGGAAAGTTGATATTGAAAATATGTAGAACGAATATTCTGTCTATAATATACCGTTGCAAGCATAGTGAAGAATACATGGAAAGGTAATGAAGCATTCCAGAAATGTGGTGTGATTATTTGTTGTTAATGTAAAATAAATTTACTGCAGTTTTTAGTTATATCTAGTGCCACCCCTTTAGGTAAATAGTAACGCTCACTGTATTATATCCAGGATTTTGTGTAAAATAAATTTACCAAAGTACACGCATATATTATATGCATTACTGTACTTACTTGTTGTACTATATGTTGTCCTTATGCACTTGTCGGAGAACTTACGGCCATTGGAGAGCACACTTCCAAGAAGAACTATGAGGCGAATGCAGAAGTCAGAGCGGTACTAGCGTGGTATTCGCCTCATGAGACAGAGAAAAACACTGAAAACCTCAGGTGGGATGGCGGACATAAGCAGTTGTCATACAATTGGTAGACATTCGTTAGTGCGTGTAGCGTGGCATTTCTCTTAAGTTTTGCTCTTGTTTTTAAAATTTTGAATACTCACTTGACAATATTTTAGTATACTAAAAATTCACACTCGAGTGGTCTGTGCGTACGCATCATCATCACTTACTATGATAAACTATAGTAAATGATGCGTACGCACAGACTACTCGAGTGTAAATTTTTAGTATACTAAAAGGCTGTTAAGTGTGTATTCAAAAGTTCGAAAAAATTGTTAAAAATTAAGAGGAATGCCACGCTACACGCACAAACGCATGTCTACCAATTGTATGACAAATATCTAACTAGATATGTCTTATACATATGGCATACGTATAAGGGTAGAACATATAAACCTGTAGTATACGTCTATTGTATGTATTCTAGCTTAATTTTTAATATATATTAGATGTATTGAACGTCTAAATCAATTCATGAATGTCTGCCAAATGTATAACAAATATCTAACTAGACATGTATTATACATGTGGCATACGTATAAGGGTAGGGCATATAAACCTTGAATATACGTCTAGTATATGTATTCTAGCTTAATTTTTCATATCTATTAGATGTATGGAACGTCTAAATCATATCTCTGTTATACATATAGTATACGTGTTTGTGCTATGTGAGAAGTCACACGTCCTATATATATAACTGTTATAAACCTTTTAGGGAATTTATAAAAGCGTATAAGACGATTCGTATTATTATCATATTAAGTGTATCATATTGTTTTATGCTGAAGCATTTTAATTACTTTTCTTTGGAAGCGATTTGCATTTCAGTTGTTTTATATTCAAGGGCATACATCGCCCCCAATTGTCTTTCAACGTGACTAATTTATCTTAAAACGATAAACAGTCAATTATCAAAAAATAGTAAGGCGCTCAGAGACAAATAAGAATAAGCGAACTTAAGATCGATGATTTTCCACGTGCTGTCACTAGATGACAGGCTGTTAAAAGCTACATAAAAAGGAAGCATATTATCCAACCATTGACAGTTCGTTAAACTACTGGCAGCTTATTTCTAAGAACAACATAACTTTACGGCGTTGTTGAACAATGTGAACTGCATCCTTACAGCGTTTAAAAGTGTTCTTCAGTTAAAACTCACTCAGTGTTCTTGTAGTACTTTTCTCTTGAAGAGCACATGGAGTTGAGACAGCGCTTCAAATTTTTCAGCATACAAACTAATTTCCATGGATAGTTCTGAAAGGAAGAGTTTTATTCATGGATTCCCAATCTCAAGATTTCGGACCGGCAGCTAAAATACTAACTCATAATCGCACCATTGTACGAAAAGAGTAGACTCATACGACCGAAACAAGCCGCAGCGGCTCACCAAAGTAAACAAAAGATCTTCCAAACTCTTTACTTAAACTTAAAAGATCAGAATCACCTATAAACCTATCGCAAAGAAACAATTCAGTAATCTAACAAAAATCGCAACTTCACCTCAAAATTCTAAACCTTTACCTACGATAGAATTCACTAAGCCTAAGATAACTGAAACCTCTAACCACTCTCCTTTCAAACAATCAGAAAAGAAACAAAATCAATCAATAAACTCTCAAAATATCGAACAAGAGACAAATAAGAACCCAGAAAAAATTAAATTGATCCAGGAAATTCGACCCACAGAGATGGACACCCTAACACTAAATTCATCATCTTAAAATAAATATAAAAGAAACGAACCAATGAATCCATTAGCCTTACATGGACTTATAGCAAATCGACTTCTAAATTTAAATTTGACTGTTCATCAAGCTTTAAAGCAAACAGTCATGAAACTGATTTTCTATGATCAGTTGAACAAATATCGCTTTGCTACAGGTAGAAACGTTCTATTATTACAAAAAGAAAATAGAACTGTTATAGTTCCTACTAAGAAAATATTCAGCAGGCTAAGCAATTATCACTTATTATTTTGGATATCACTAAAAATACTTTATTACTGATCATTACAACCAAAATGACAATAGATGACCAATAAATGACACCATCCATGCAGTTGAGTTCCACTTTAATCATAACCAGATTATTGCATGCATTAACCATAATTACATTATCTGACTTATCAAATACACATGCAATTCCAACCTAGCATCTCAATAGAATACTACAAACAGGTTAGTATATACATCACACAATCTTTCGTAATTGCCCAAAACTAAAGTTCAAAGTACACACAGAAGAATGAACAAGAAACCATGAGGATTTTAAATGCAAATGAACACCAAACAGGAAATTTGCGCGACTTGCAAGGTTCAAGGATACTGGACTGCCACATCTAATTGCCCCCAGAGACCAATAAAAGTCCATAAAATCTTACAGAAAAAAATACAAAGCCGTCAGTAAAGTAGGAGACAAAACAAACTAGTCAGATTTACTCAATTTAAACAAACCAACTCCTTCGAATGTAAAAACAATGAGGACATTTTAGATATTCTAAACAGGGACCTCAATCATTTCAAACACAGAAACTGCAATTGGTAGCGCATTGGGACGGTAACCCAAAGGTCCCGAGTTCGATCCCCGGTCCAGTCACATACTTTTCACTCTTTAATATCAATTGTATCTGTACCTACAGAGGCTTGATGTACAGAAAAAAAAAACGGAAGTTGCCTCCATTTCATCTTTGGACAGAAACTGTCTTTAACGAAAAAATGAAGGAATTCATTATAACAAGGTGGATCTCTACAATGCTCGCACTTGAAATACCTGAAGACATTGAATCCTTCACCAAATTAAAGTCAGCTACAATATGGCTCTTGAAGATATTTTCCAATGTCGTCTAAACTTTCTGAAACTCATACATTCCACATTTAAATAACAAAGACACAAAAAGAAAAACTCTAACGTTGGCTAATCAACAAGTTAAACAGAAAAGATTTCTCATAGAGCCCAAATAATTATCCTATAAACAAAATTAATGCATAACCTAATCCAATCTCTACCCTCAGAATTTAGAAATATATTTACGTATAAAACCCACATTATAAACAATCATATATTACTATATGCTGACTAAAGAAGAAAAGAACCCGCTCTTCCAGTTTAATCCGTTTTCTGCGGAGATTAATAATCTTCACTCTTTGCTGACCTCGGTGAGTTTCTTGAGTGAATGCGCGTTGTTGCGTACTGGTGGGTCCTGGTACGGTGTCCTGTTCTAAACAACTTATCAATTACGCAGGTAGTTCAAATTACTATATTTTTTTTTAAAATGGAAAGGACGGAAGTAGCCTATTAAAGGATAGAAGTCCTTCTAGGCTGCCCTGAGCGCAGATTAAATTTTTACATTAGGTCGGTCGGCTGCATTCAGAAACGTTTTATGCCAATCATATCTGATTAGTTTTATGTAGCGACTAGCGCTGTACTAACGAGTGATCCACATCTTATTACCAGTATTAGTCACTCGTTTCCCAAATAAGTCCAAAAACGTTTCTGAGTACAGATGATGATGTCACTTGCTCTATAGAACTAAAAATGGATCTCTCATTTAGTAACATTTTTACCTTATGATTATTTACGTAGGTTTTATAAACACACTGACGGGTCTGTAGTTATGTCCTTTTACGGGATATTGTGTACCCGTGTGCTGTGGGTTGAAAAACGTTATTAAGTCAATAGACAAAAAGGAAAGAAAGCTGATTTTCTTTTATAATAATAATTTTGTGAATTGAACTAAACAACGTCAACATTACATATGGTAGTGTTTTTGTTTTGTTGAATAAAATTACGGTTACATCTCGCTGTTCTTCAGAGCTTATGGTTAAGTACATTTAGTAGTTTCTCTAAAGAAGATGCTTCCTCTATGTAAAGAACTATATCTCCTAATGAGCAATGTATGGGAGAGTCTTTTTTGTACGTTTACAATAAATAGGCTGTACTTTAGTGATTCACCGAGAATCGAGTGTTATTCATTAGGTAGAGTAACTAGATCATGCTGAATTAGTTGCCAAATTTTATCGGTTGATTATACCAGAGGCATAAATTATTCAGGAGTTTGACTGATAAAATGTGAACATCTGTAATGACTATGCTCTTACGTGATATATAAGGTAAAGTTTATCGCGATTTGTTTTATTCGACATTGTTTTAAGATCATATGGTGATGATTATGATGGTTGTTCTGCGTGAAGAAAAGTCCTGGTCCGAAGGTCCCTGAAAAGGTGAACCGATGGTGGTTTGCCATTGCTTTCCATCGGATAAAATTACGTCCAAATGTGCATTCACTAGTGCATTCATTTGCAGCAGATATGCTTCATAACTCATCTGTTACTACATCTTGTGCAAGTTGTTTTCCGTTCAGGGATACTTGCATAAATGCACTATAATGGTTCGACCAACGCCTATAATTGAGGATCTTATTGCCAAAGCGGAACATGTTCATTTTTCATTGACGCGAATTTTACAGTATGCGTAAAAGATATATTTCCCCGGAAGACAGAACATTATAATTGTGCGAATTATCTAAGATTGTAACTAGCCACTGCTTAGTTACAAAATTCGATTATTTGCACAATTACAGTGCACACACACCCTATCAGAGAAATACACTTTTACGAGTACCGTAAAATTTCGCCCCTAGATAAGCTCTCCAGTTATTAATAGAAGAAGCATCATGATACGTCGAATCTAAATAAATTAGTCTATTCTCATACAAATTGACAACAACCATATTGTCTTACCGACTAGTCTTAATTACTTTCATCGTCTCGTTCCATTTAGAAATCCCAAATGCTTCAACTTACAAGAATCAATAAGTACGTACGAGTCAATAAGGCATCTAACAGTCGAAGATAAGTGATCAGCAAATCAGTTTCACCGAACGGCCGTAGCTCAATTGGTAGGGTATTGGCTTCGCATTCAGCAGCTCTTGCTGTTAATCTCAGCAGCAAACAATCCTAATTGAAGTATTTCCAGAATTTTGCTCAGTTAAAAAAAGCAAATGCCGGGGTAGTACCTTGAAATAAAGTCCTGTCCCACTTCATGAACTAGTAGTTGTATGTAAACACCACCAGAGAATCTGTCCCTCTGGAAGTGTTGACGAAAGAACACAATGCATCTTTTTCCTTTCTTTTCTGTTTTCTTTTTCTTCTTTGTGGGCTCGTTATAGTCCCCAGATGGTTTCCAATACTCGCTAGTATCCCTTAGGTTTTCATTTCTTGTATTGTTTCAAAAAGAACAAAGTATTTCCAGACCTTTAAATCAACCACACATATTAATGTCAGATCTCACTATATCTCACAAAGTAAAAATTTAAATGCAAAACTGGATTCATCATTGTATTTCTGCTTAAACCTAGGGAAGATTAATACGTTGTATGACCTCCTTTCTCTTTAAAAATAATCGAGCGAGAATGAATATGGCCTACTTCAAGATCTTCCATGACGAACGTACCCTTTCTAACTGATAGTGATTTCCACTTGAATTTGGCTTCTGTCAGCTGGTACCATTATTAACAGATCAAACCTGTCTAGCGTGTTGTTATGCACATGTTTCAAGCTCGTCAACGTTTTGTTAAGGAAGTGATATGTTATATTTATTATGTTTACCAGTATGTACTAGTGTGCATTCGTGACCAAATTCATAGAGTGTTCATCAAGATAAGTAAAATATCTTGTAAAGGAATTACTGTTATATAAAATTGTACCTTCACAGGGGTGATTTGATACACTGACACGTGTGGATGAAGCATAGGTGTTGCCACAATACAAAGATCGTATGTGAAATCAGCAAATGCTGAGCCAGATGTTATATATAATTCTACTAATATCAATTTATTTAGAAAATGTAACACTGTTCCTATAAATTGCTATTCTTGATGTCATACCATCCACAAAAAGATCACATAACAGATGTAGATGAAGCTGCACTAGCTGCATTGGATCACAGTTTTTATTCCAATATTTCCAGCTCTTCGCATTGACACAAAAAAAGAAGAATGAAAGTTGACGTTAAACCAGGAAAAGTGTAGCCCATACAAGATCTGAATCACAGACGTCGTTTGCTGAAGACACAAAGTTTAGATACTGGTACATCTGGCAACGAAAATGAATCTCCTCGTGGAAAGAGTGAGCAACAGGACACTGCTTCCGTTACAAGTATAAATACTTCATCATCATCCGTCCTCCCCAGAATAGGTTATGAAGAAATCGGAGAAGGAGATTAGTTTCTGGTGTAATTTTCTGAGAGATATAAAACATGAGTTAAAGCAATTATTTGTAGCAAAAGCCGATCATGTAGCTGAAACTCCAAGTAGATATACACAAACACATACCATCGAAGGTAAAATTCATGAGAAAATACCGAAGTAAGAGCGATGAGTTAATGTATCCGGAAGTCGATGATAGAAGTGTACCTTATCCGCATCAGCTTAAAGGCTAACTGACTTCATCAAATTCACTTCGTTATGCACAATTAGGTTTCTGTATTGAATGACTTATTGTATTTCTTTTTCTTTTCATGTGTGTTTAGTTTATTTGTTTGCCTATTTGAATGTTACAATTCTTTAAATTTACCGTACGTCTTGTGCTGCAGTTCAGCATTAGTATAACAAATAATACATTTTCTATGTTTGTATAAATACACCACAATTGTGCTCTAAAATGATACATTCAGGGGGAAACATTTTAATTAAATGGAATTTTACTATATAAAAATATGTAATTCAGTTAATAATTTTCAAATACCATACGAATACCTAAAATACATTATTAGTAAAAATACATTCCGTAAATCGACACAAAATTACATAGTTCAAAACCATATCAAGTCGCCCTGTACCTAACTTACATTGACTTCTGGAAAAAGGACCTATCGCGGTTTATAACAAATTGTACTATTAAAATTGTTACCATGTATGAAAATAGATAATATTACGAAAACATTCTTAATAATATTAACATCAATTGAAACTATTCTTTTTCTTCTCAGAATAAGATTGCCATTCAACAAACTGAATCAAAATCTTTAAACCTCAATTTCTCAAAACAACCTTCTGTTGTATCAGACCTTCTTCGGGAAACTAGTTTAATTGAATTGTAATCTATCTAATAGGTTTTTTCCGGGTTCAACAAGATAGTGAAGTAAAAAGAAAGAACCCAGGATCGAACCCTCGCCGCCGGGACCTCCACACAGCAACCACAATTAAGGGGGTTTATAAGAAGCCGGCAACAAACCCTCTTCCCCTATATTCATGCTGGTTTCATAGGTCTATACTGAAATAATACACATTCTCATCCGTAATTTTTCATTTTAAAACCACTGCATTAATGTGAGTGAGAAAATAACAGAAGATGATCTGAAAAATAAGTAAATTTTGATGGAAGCAAACATAATACTGAAACCCTAATAAGTGGATTTTGAGGAGTCAGACATTTGACAATCACTATTAAAGAGAAATTAGACAATATCGTAGAAAATCGTTAACCAACGCTGAGAGATCCTAAACGGATTGACAGAAATAAAACATCAAGAAAGAGTTACATTTAATTTAAACAGCACATCATCGGCGTGATATGTTACATTGACAAAAGTCAGAAGGGCACAACTCACAGGAATGTCTTTAAAGCTAAAACACCAGGCACATGTAACATTCACTCAATTTAAAGGTAGCAGTTGTGTGGTAGATTATCGAGATCGAAAATACTTTTTTGTTAGATCGTAGTTAGGATGTATTGCCGCCCAAGGAAAGCGGTCTTAGCTCTCCTTGTGCGTGGTTTGTTAGCAATTTACACTCGTCGTAAAGTTACCGGAAAGACATCAAATATGATGGTCGACATAACACAACGAACCACATTATTGTCCCGATTATCATCATGACGAATGTGTACATCAGAATGGCGAAAAGAAACGGTTGTGATAACGTTCATAAACAATATTCAGCTTAAGGCGTTTCAACACGATGATGGTCGTTACTATACTGTAAATGTACCACAACATGATTCTCGAGAAGTACACATGTTACGCTAGCCGGTACAATCACCAGATTTTTCACCTTCCGAGCATGTGTGAGATTCACGGTGGAGAGCGATTGAGTGGAAGGAAAGGAAAGAGAATGTGAGAAAAGAATTCCAAAGTAAGTCGAAAAGAACATTACAATGTCAAACAAAAACGTTCGAAGTTCGTTTGAACGACCTGTCAATAAAATAATGTAAATGTGAATGAATTATAAAGGAAAGAATTGCAGACCAGGAAAGTAACACGGTAGAAGAAGATATTTTCAGATATTAAGAAAACTTAAAAGTGAATAAATGTGTTGTGAGCTGGGGAAAGAATAGACGAGAATGTTGTTGGAAGAAATAAACAACAGAATATAGCAATACTGTAGATATCACAGACACTAACAATGGTCTGGTATTGGTTACAGGAAACTCACAGATGAGCGTACAAATGAATACACGATATTGGTAAAAAGCTGAATAGCAACAAAAGAAAATATATTGGAGACCTCTTCTTAATTTATTATGCAATTGGTACTGTAAAACGAACGAAAGCTTGGAAATTGAGCGGAAACTTAGTATGAAAGATTGTTTTCGTGTAGATCAAACACTAGTCATGTCCTCAAAACGCATCGTTGTTAATTAATGTAAGTTACAGAGATGAATAGCAAAAAATACCGACAGATGTCTTGTGAAATCAAATTAGCAGTGCTACGAGTAAATTATCTTCTTTTTTGACTAAGAAGATTGTATACCTGAACAATACATTCTATTAAATCAGTCCTTTTCTTTTTGTCACATCACTAGTTTCAACCAGAGAACATCAAATTCATATTTACTATCAGTTGAATTTTATCTATCCCGTTCGTTGAAAATAATGCGTATAAAAAAATAGATTTATGACCAATTATCTACACAAAGAAAGTATTTTTTCCATATTAAAAGTGTTTGGTAAGCGCACTTTACGTGACTAGATTAAAATATATATATAAAAGTAATGAAACATTTTAAAACCAAATCAACAAATGATATATCTATATATTTTTTCAAGCTGTAACGTAAAATGTCTGATTTATACTACATTATACATGTAGACACAGATATTAGAAATACAATAACTTCGAAGATAAATTCGTAGAGAAATATTTAAAGCTATAAAAAAATATATCACCCGCACTTAATCAGTCCTCAACTCTACATGCGAACAGTTGTAGACAGCTTAATTTTAAGAAATTAAGTCAACTCAGGAATACTGAATTCCAGAATGTTGAAAATTGTATAAATATCATTTAAAATACAACTTAAAATGTAAACTCTTTATCATGGGGAGAATTTTGAAAAAAATATAACTAAGAAATTACAGTAGATTCTATAATTTGCTAGTTCTTATAGCTTATATTAGCTCAAAGCGTCAAGTAAAGGAGATCTCTTCTTGTTTTGATCAATAACGATTTGGAATAGATGGGTAGTTTGCGTAGGCCCTACAAAATTTCACATAATATAACTTTGATGTAATTTACTGTTCGTTAGCAATTTTCGAAACATTTTCATTAAGGCCCTTTTATTTGAAAAATAAATTGCTTTATATAGTTATAAGGGTTTTATTATTTTCTGGATATCTGGTGAGACGCAAAAAAAAAGTGACAAAAATGTAAATATTCCGAAACTTAGTTACACTACGCACATGTGCTGTAGATGGGCTACTCACCATGCACATTGGGCTCATTCAGCAGATTAAGGTACCTCTAAGCGCTGAGAAAGCATTTTAGTTGTATTGGTTGCTACCTATAGGCAAACCAATAAGATTCAAGTGCTCTCTCAGCGCTTAGTCTGTTGAATGCACCCATTGAATTACCACAGGATTGTTACAGCTGATGAATGCTGACTAGAATGTGGGATGAAGTGGATTACTGGTTGCATGTGTGCTGTGTAACGAAAGGTGAATATGCAGATCTTTGTGTGTGTCTGTTCATATGTGTGAATTCAGTAGGTGTTATAATACTTGAAGACTTACTCTTGCATTTCATGTATACTTTTTTTTTTTCATTTCATACGTTGATATTCTTTGGGAACATCCGGTATACGTGAGGTAATTAGTGATGAATTTACTTTGGAAATAATATTAGACGCAAGTGCATTCGACTAATGTGGAGGGTGTGGAGAAATCGTTTTGTTCTGTTAGGCCAGAACATGCTAAATTTAGAGAAGCCCATGCAATAAACGTAGTGCAAATATTTAATAACAAATTCTTCTGAATATTTATTTATTTAGAAAATTCCAAACACAGTGCAGAAGACATTTAACGTTCAAAGTAACACTACAATAAAAGAGGCTTTGGATTTCCTGAACTGCTTCGTGTAACCAGGGATTTTGGAAGAACCTAACGGAGGTGTCACCCCCCGAATTTTTCACATGTACTTCGTGCAATATACTTATCACGTAGCCGTACACAATTTTCTCATTATACTTGCTGAGGAACATGGAAATTCAATAGGATATTGAAAATAGACTAACTTCTCCTGCCCAAAATGTAGACTTTCCAAAAGTCTTAGTTTCTGAACTATCACGTCGTCTTGTGACCCATGTCAACTAACTGAAATTAGTGGAGCAATAGCATAGCCAAGGAAAAACAAAACAAAACTATTTTATGATTTTTATGAAAGGATTTTAAATATCTGAGGTAAAATGAATATTATATGACATAAAAGTGTAAATTTAAAGAACTAAATATTTTACTCACGTTTCCGTTCAATACTTTTTACGCTAATATAAAAAACTGTTACTTCAATCGATACTTTATATTAGATAGAAGCATAGCGTCATCTTCATTTTGCTGTTTAATTAATAACTAGGTAACAGCTACAGAAAAGCGATATGATTGTTGTCAACATTTATTTATTGGAATACAGAATGCATGAACTTGTTATCGATAGTATATTTCTAAATAGCATGTCAGCTTACCCACAAGGTTGTCAGTCACTTGCTTTGAGCTTGTAAGATTTGATATTTTGTTGAACATAATAAACGAATATGAAACAGATTTATTAGAACAACATAAGCGGATTGGTTGTTATAACTAACATAATTCAAACTTGTTGAAACCAGTTTCTTAAACCAGTTTCTTGAAATGTATTTGAATTTTGTTTCGTTGCACTTCAGCTGTGGTCTCATTGCGTTCAAGTCGCAACACCTCCCATGGACTGTTTGTATGTAAGCTATTCTTCGCCAACTCACATCTTGCGATCTGGATGAACTAAGTATAAATAACGCTTGGAACGCTACGGAGTGGGATTCCGTGGTCTTGTGACTACAGCGTCGAATTAGTTTTTAGTGTGTAATGTAACGTATGATCGATTCCCATCCAGGGCAACGCTTTTCGGTTTTAAGAAGTACATTATGGCAACTTTCTTGCCCTGTCAAGGCTATTTCAACTTTGATTCTTGTAAATTAGACTGCTTGATTAAATCTTGTTTAAACGTTTTTGGCTTGAGTTGCTAAGCTTGCAAGAAGTTGTCCTGGTTATCGAAGGATCAAAATTGCTATGTGGATTATTAAACGAGTTGGTGAGCTTCTAAGCACGGGATCTACAATTTTTGTTAAGTGGGCTCCGAACCACTCAGTTCAACGCATCCTGACAGAAATTGAACCCGTGACCAGGCGCACAAAAAATGAGCGCATTCACCTCGCGGCTACCCCGAGGTCACCCTTGCAGGAGTATAAAGCTTTGGCCACGGGTGTACTATTCTCGTAAATCTAAGTAATAGAAAGGCGTATTTGACTCTGGAATCAGTTTATTCTTAAATTGAGTTCAAAACTTGAGTTTGAACTAATGGTCAATCTTCTTCTTCGCAAGTTGCAGGTTACATCTTTTATGAGGAAAGGGAAATTCAACAATAGTGGGAATTGGGATTTGTGGGCCCTAAGTTGGGCTACATGTATTTACTTATTCATCCATTATTCACATAGCTTTACTCATAATCATATTAATAGGTTGTGAATAGGCTATGATTACGAGGGATGGACATGGGGTGCTGTTAGACGCCATAACACTTGGTAAAAAATAAGGACGAATGAAGATGGATCTTCTTATTCAGGGGCTACTTTGAACATTTATGAAGACAAGTAAATAATAATAATTCACAGCCATATTCTATCCACTACTGGATGAGGCCTCTCACGGAGGAAAGAAGGTGGTCTACTACCTCCACGCTGACCAAACATGTTGGAAGAGGAAAGCCGAAGCTCTCAACTGTGATCGCCGCTGTCTTTTATTCACAGCAGCTCCCCAATCGTTCTCACGTTCGTATTAGTACATTGGCGGTTAATGTGCAATAAATGATAGTGCAACGTGGTGGGGAGTGTCTGGTATGTGATAGGTTGAAATATATGCGTAGTGTGGATGGTTTTATGGTAATGCATAGAGATATAGCGTGAATAGAAGTGAATGTAATGGTTGGATTATGTTAGGGTGGATAGAAAAAGCAATATTTTCGAAAATCCGTATCCCTCATACAGGAAAAGGTTTTGTTCGGTATCGTAATGAAAAGCCTAAAATATGGAATGTCTCCGTCAACTTCATCAGATTGTGCATGTTGCCAAAGGTTTGCGAAATTGAAAAAAAAAATTCACATTTTTTGACTTATCAAACAGGACATCAACTTTTCTATGTCTGTTACGAAGACGCCTTGAAAAAATGTTCGAACGCTGATTAACATCTACTTGACTTGTCCAACCATCCTCGTACCTGACTCAAACCCAAGGTTGTTAAAATATTTTTAGGTAGCGCACTCCCGCTTATTTCGATCGGAACTTACCCATGCTGACTTGCGTGGCACACGCCATGTGGAGGATACTTTCCGTGCGAAACGAGTAGCAGTAGCGAAGGATAAGTTGTTGAATATGTGCATTTTGAGTGTGAAAGGTTTTGGGACTTATTGGCGACATTACTAAATGTAGAGAAAATGTGTAAATATAATGTTAATTATGCTGTTGCACAATGTTCAAACTATGATCGAAAGATATCACATGTTATGTATCATCGTTTCCCTAAAGATCCGAAGTTTAAGCGCGAGTGGGCGTTGCGATGCAAGCGAATGGACAAAGTAAATGTAAATACTGGACGTGTCTATTCCATTCATTTTCTTCCTGAGGACTATGAACGTGACTTGAAAAACGATCTTCTTGGATTGCCCCTGGTAAAGATGCTGAAACGAGGTGCTATTCCTTCCCAGCACATTCCAAATTGGCATGGGGAAACAATTGCAGAGAACCAAAATAGAACGGGAACAAATGAACAGGTAAGAAACATTTTATAACTTTTTTTTATTGTAAACACGGAACTTCTACGATACGACTTTTATGTTAGGTATATATCAGAGTCGGATTAAGGGAAGGGTTTTTAAAGAGCTACACATCAGGGACCCCACTCGTTTTGGAACGACGCCAAAGGTAAATCAGGTATGTTTACGACTGCAGGGGATCTGTAACAGGGGCCAAACAAGGTCTTTATGTAGTCCCAGGACGGGAGTCAATAGCCCAGGACTTCTAAATAGACTCCAAAATAATTTTATTTTCTGAGGAAAGCTCTGCTTCAAATTAGAGAAGAGCTCGAAGTGTGTGTGGTTTGGGTGGGATGGGGGCTCACGCCCTTACTATATTAATTTTGGAATTACCGTTCCGCTACCTTTTTAAGATTGAGTCATATTATTGACCTTTTCAATCAGTCAAATGTTCAAGCGTTCCCTTGCCTTTTCTAACCCGCTTCGAGCACTGAATTAGAGTAGAGGTCTTGTAGACTTTGACATAGTTATTGCATTTCATTTATTTTTAATGTTTGAAACTCTTTAGGATATGCTAAATTCGGTTAATTAGAGCAAGGTTAGGGGATTATAGGGATTCTGCCAGAATTTTCAATTTGGGGGTAAAGCTAAAATTGGGGTAGTGTAAGCAGAGTTTTGCAAATTTTTTGTCATTTTCAAACGTAAGAAGTTTGAAGCTGGAGGGGGTGCGTCTAATTATTTGGGGATGACCCCCTTCCATTCAGGTCTGGGAGAATCCCTGTATTATAAAATATGTGTTCAGTAAATTTAGATTATTTTGACTGGAATATAATTATTATGTTATCCTGTCAGGTAAAGTTATTATTACTGTGCTTACCGTAAACTGGATATGTCCCTTGAGTATATTCAAAATATTTATAATTGAAAATAAACAGCAAAGAATGTTAAAAGAACAACCCCAGGAGCGATATTGAGAGGGCAATAAGATTCGAGTTCAATGCTGTCATTTATTCTCAGTGAGGTTCTCTAGGGTTTCCCTCAGTTTAATCATGCGAATGCCAGTATGTTACCGAGAAAAATGCCCTAGCAGCTGCGTTTTTTCCTGTCAACAGGGAGTGCTGGCCGAGGGACATCGTTCCTCAGACGTGTGACCGCTTTAGGCCATAGCCTGTCTGTTCACCTTTTTATTCCCACTTTCTTCATTCCAGCAATTCATCCATCTGACCTGAGCCCAAGTTGCCTAAAGACCTTAAAAATTAAATTAAAATTGTACAAAGCATATTTATCGTACGAATATACGGGGTACATGTCTAAGCCTACGTATTGAAAAAAATGTATGTGTGACTTTTGGGGCCGTCTACATATAACATAAGGATTTAAGGTTTTATTATTTTATTTGACAATGGGAGGGGGTCAGAGCAATGCTTGCGTTAGATTCGTTTAAAACATATTTGTTAAGAATTAAAGATAGAAAAATGAAACATTTTTGGACCGAGAAACAACGATAAAAAATTTAGGTCTTACGTAGAGGAGGAGGTCTGACTAACCAATCCAACAGCAGAATGGGTACAAAAAGTCTCTGAATTTGAAATTATATTTGCGGGATTTCATGAACGTGATCTTTCAAAACGTAAAGGAGTTATTAAAGCATTGTGTTCTATTTTGAAAAAAAAAAAGTTTCCCGAAATCGACGAACGAATAATTTCCAAATATGTTAGAACCAGAACATTTATTCGAATTCGGCACCTGAATCAAAGAGCGAAGTTAGAATGTATAAAAAGGAATGCTAGACAGAAAAACCGGCAGTGTATTTCGTCAAGTTTAACATAAAAGTGATAGTGTTAAGTAGTGGAAGTAGTTTTACATAAGTTCTATGCAGTGTGGAAGTGGTCTATAGATATTTTATGGACAATAGCAATAAACACAGTGAGGAATTTGTTGTATATGAAATATTTTTTCATTGTGAAGAAGAGAAGGTTTTCGTGTTGCAACGAACAAATAGGTTGAGACTGGAAAAAACAAGGTAGGATTATAGATGTATTTTTATTTATTTTCTAACTGTGTCTTGCAATACTTTTCTGTCTTTTACGTAGTATTGTCAAAGCAAAGAAAAAGAAAGCAAAAGGAAATAATTCTCAAGACAAAAGTAATTCGTGAGGGAAACGCGCGACGAGCAAGTCCTGTTGTGTGTATGCGATGTGTGTGTGTGTGTGTTCGTGTACATATGATGAGTGAGTCGGATGGAGTTTTCCACATGACGTCATAGCGCTTCGGCCAATGGCGATGCGAATTGTCGGAATGCACCCCCCTTGACTCAAACCGTCCTATTTTGCTTCAAACTATTTTCTCTCTCTTTAAAAATGACGAAGATATATACCTTTTCTATATGATAGGAATGCATTTGTTGTTAAGGCGCTACTATCACCAAAACATTCGTGTTTACTGTTACGACTGATTCTCAGAAGCAGTTGTAACAGGGACCGACCGTACTTATGCAGTGACCTGATACATTCATAACCAACCGTACTTGTGTAGTGACCTAATACTGCATCTACTTCCAGGCCGCAACTCCTCCGTTACTCCTCGATAGCAGGTATACGCAACTGCCGGATCACAGTTGTGAGCTTCCACTGTGTGGGAGACAAATCAAGATACCTCCTCCAATATTTACCCAGTAGAAGGCTGTTAAAGCCTCCACCAGTCCCGTGGGAGAGAGCACAATCTCTCCGCCAAGTGTTATACTTATGTGGGAGTCCACAGGCACTGCGGTCTGCCCAAGCTCGTGGGAGGATGAGGTTTCCTCTACCAAATATTCTTACTGAAACACTCAGCTTCGAGATATAAAAAATACGGTTCTTTATTGAGGCGTCTATTTACAACAGCAACCAATATATTCCCTTTCAATGTGGGAGGAAGGGGACTTCCTCCACCAACTTTCTGTTATTGGTGCCAGTTCATTATGTGGAAGGAATGGAGTTTCCTCCCCAGTTTACTTATTTAGAGCTGGAGCTGCTGTGACAATTTTTTTTATTATTATTTGCTAGCTAGGCTAGCACCCCCAGAGAGCTAAACCCTCTATTTGGGAAGGGATGGCTAAAGAAATGTGGATCTTGGGAAAGAGGTGGGTTGGCAAAGGGATTTTATTTTGGATCTTTTAATCTTTATTTATTCTTTTCAACAAGGTCATTATGAGTTTTCTCATAATCATGCTTGAAGGATTAAAAAAAAAGAAAAAAAAAGCAGTTTGTATAATGCTGAATGATTAAATGGGCATGAGGTGCATTAGACAAGA
Organism: Lepisma saccharinum; assembly: GCA_022664845.1. Classification (NCBI taxonomy): domain Eukaryota; kingdom Metazoa; phylum Arthropoda; class Insecta; order Zygentoma; family Lepismatidae; genus Lepisma; species Lepisma saccharinum. Next base: position 34,308 of record JAGDQP010006869.1, on the reverse strand, counting down.
CAACACTTTGGCACAAATAAGACGAATGAGTGATTATCTTCTGATCTAGGGGCTACTCTAGATCGTGATGGAGACAGATGGCCCTTTGCGTTCAAGATGGTCACTGTGCAGAATATGTAGGTGCTAAATAAAGAGGGATGATCGGTGTGGTGTATGTAGAGATGAATGGTATGTCAGGGTGATTTGGAGGCATGGTGTAGTGGTATAGTGTAAAGAGAAGGGATAATGGTGTATGTCTGTGAGTAGAGGGTTGGTTTTGTTGTTCGTGTGAAATGATAATATTATTGAAGAGCAGGTGGTTAGTTTCGAAACGTTTTGTAACATATTTTATGCGTAGTTTTTCTAGGTGGTATAGTAAGTGTGGGAAAGTTAGTCTGTCATATAGGTCTTGGGTCGGGCTGGGAAGTTTTATTCGATACGCAATACGGAGGGCATGTCTTTCAAGTATTTGCAGCTTTTTGTAGAATGAATGGTCAGCGGCAATCCAGGCATTGTATCCGTAAGTGAGAACCGGCCGTAGGAATACTTTATATGTGTTTAGTACTGTTTCTGGTTTTAGCCCCCATGTGGTTCCTGTAAGGCGTTTAAGTAGTCTATTGTACGCTTTGCTAATGATGGTTTTGAGATGAGGTCGCCAGGTTAGGTGTTGGTCAAGGGTGAGTCCGAGGTATGTGACTTGTTTTGAAGCTAGGATTGGGTTTTGATGAACAGATAAAGTAAGACGTGACGGATTTCGTTGAAAACGTGAGTGATGTTTAGGAGGAAGGAAAGGCTTGGGTTTTATGAGAATTAAAGGAGAGTCCCCACTTACTGCACCAAGAGGTAGAGTTGATAGCGTCTGTCATGGTTCTGTTTATATTTTGGATGGTTTTACTACAGGCCAGAAATGCTGTGTCGTCAGCGTATTGGAATAGGTGAATATTGGGAGGTAAAGGGGGCATGTCGGCAACAAGGAGTAAGTATAGTAAAGGTGATAAAGCGGATCCTTGAGGGACCCCACAGTGGAGGAAAATGGGATGTGATAGGCTGGAATTGATTGAAATGTAGGCAAGACGGTTCGTAATGAAATTGAATATGAAGCGAATGTAGGTTATAGGTAGTTGGAAGGATCGGAGTTTGTGGATAAGTGCTGTGTGCCAAACTTTATCAAAAGCTTTTTCTAAATCAAACAGGACGAGGCAGGATGGTTGGGAGGTATTGAAGTGGTTTGTAATTGTATTGACGAGGCGGAGGAGTTGGTCGTTGATGGAGAAGTTGAGACGGAAGCCGGCTTGGTGGAGAGGTATGAGATTGTGGTGGTCTAGATGGAGATGTAATCGTTGGACGAGGATTTTTTCTAAAGTTTTACTGAGTGCAGAGGTAAGTTGGATTGGTCGATAAGAAGAGATTGAGTGAGCAGGTTTTTGTGGTTTAAGAAACATTAGGGTTTTAGAGGTCTTCCACTGTAGTGGGAAAATGCCGGTACGCAAGATGAAGGTGTAAAGTATTGCAAGGAGTTGGATGAGGGAGTAGGGAGCTTCTTTAAGGTGTCTATAGGTTATGGTGTCAATGCCTGGTGCAGATTGGCGTTTACGTGCTAATGTTTGGGTAATTTCTTCAGGAGTAATGGGTTCAGTAAGTGGGTGTTCCGGGAGAGGATGGTTAATGTTTGCCTGTAGATGGGGAGATGAGAGATCTAATCGTTCCGCGGGATGACGTACGAAAGGGTTGAAAGGAGGCGGAGGGGTGAAGATTTCTTGAAGGTAGTCTGCAAATGCATTGGCTTTCTCATCATCAGTGTGTAATGCCTGGTTGTTTTGTATGAGGGGGTATGAAGTTCTGGTGTATTTACCGGTAAGTGCATTGAATTTTTTCCAAAATTTTTTGTCGGGTGAGATGTGTCTGCAAGATTAGTACATATTTTAACCCACTGTCGCAGTTTATATGCTTTAAGGTAATTATGAACAGTTCTCTGTAATTGTCGATGTACTCGAAGTGATTGTGGATTTCCGGTTCTCTGGTAGTCACGATAGAGATGTCTGGATCGTTGTATAAGTGGTAGATATTGTGGAGGAAGTTTGGGTCTGTAGGGATGTTGGGTGGTTTGTGGGATGAATTTTTCGGATGCAGAATGAAGAGTGTTGGTAATGGTGTCAATTTGATTATAAAAGTCAGTTTCTGTAGTGAGTGAGATATTCGGGTTCAAGCGGGTATTTATATAATCTCTGTATCCGATCCAGTCTGCTTTGTCGAAACGTAGTGTTTTTCTCAGTGGTATGTTTGTTTGTGTGAAAGGTTGAGTTTGGCAGCTTAAAGTGAGTTTTATGGGGGCGTGATCGCTTCTTATTAGGTCTAATACATCGAAGTTACAACGTTGTATTAGGTTGGTAGAGGTTATTGCAATATCCGGTGTGGTATTCGAAATTGGTCTGTAGTGTTTCGGCAGTTGATGTACTGTTCCTGTTGTTTGAAATTCAATGAATTGTTGAAAAGCTATTTTTGCTCTCTCTGGGCGACTATGTATGTTAATATCGGCCATGATAATATATGTACGAAAATTATTTGAAATATGTGCAAAGAACGGATACGGTATGGGATGGCCCGGACGGATGTAGATGGTTGCAAGGGTGATGTAATTATTTTTATAGTATAGAGTTGTAATTATGTGTTCTGGTAGATTGGGTATTTGAGTCGTGTGTAAACGATAACGTATGGAAGGTGAAAAACCTATAGCAGTGCCACCGTTTGCTCTGAGTGCCGGGAGTGTACTGTCGTTTCGAAGGAGTGAGTAGCGTGGTAGTTTACAGATGCTGGTAGGCTTGAGATAGGTTTCGTTTAAGAGGAAAGCATTGATCTTTTCTTCTAGAAGCAGATGTTCAAAAAGAGGTTTGTGAGTGGGAAGTGAACGTATATTTAAGAATAGAAATATCAAAGCCATGATTGTATATGCGAAGAATTTGGAGTTGAATTTAGACTTCTGTTGCAAGTGTAGTAGCATGAAAGTGGGCATAAGGACCAGAATATGTTGCATTGAAGTTCACATGAAGAGTGGTTTTTGCTGCGTGCTGTATTTGGTGCAAGATGAATGGTCGTTGAAATGGATGTATATTCTGAAGCACTACGGTGAGGAAAGCAAGAAGTTGATCGATTGTGATTGGTTGAAAAACAGATGGAGTGCTTGTGCCTTGGTGCTTGATTTCTGGAGTGCGTATAGGGACTATGAGTTCTGGCTTTGATGGTTCCGGTGCTGGTCTCCATTTACATTTGTAACTAAATGTTGGGTGAATGTCTCCGCATGTAGTGCATTTCGGTGGTTGTTGAGCGTTATTACAAGATTTAGTGTTATGTGGTCCTGAGCAAAATCCGCATTTGTCTTCGTTTGGACACTTAGATGTTGGATGCACGTTGTACTGCTGACATTTTTCACATCGCATTGGGAGCGGTGGTGGTGTATGTGAAGGCTCTACTCTGTATCTGCGTTTGTACACATATGCACCGTTAGTGAGAAGATCGTCAATGGTTTCCTGGCTATTGGTGAGTATTCGTACCATGTATGTTGGTTCTCCGGTTCGTGATTTGATACGGATGCATTTGAGAATAGTATGTCCCCCCAGTTTTAGTTCGTCTTCTGTTTCATTGTCCGGGATGGATGGTTCTAAGCCTCGTATTACAACAGATAATGTGGGTGATTTGCGAGGTGGTGGTGGTTGCCGTGGTGGTTTATCTTCTAGTCTGGTCATCTTTGCGGATTTTCCGAAGATCTCATAGCTATGTTTGTTTCGAATGGATGAAGCGAGATTTGGGTCTGAAGACTGAATAATAACACCATTTCTGGTTGGGATGATCCTACTGATTTGCTCGCGGGAGACGTGTTTGGAGAATTGGAGAAGTAGTAGTTTACTATTCTGATATTTCGGATCAAAGTTGGTGAGCAAGAATGAGTGCTTCCTGGTAGTTGAACCTGCTAATGTTGGAGAGTCTTCAGTGTTGTGTATTTCCATTTGATGTTCGGAGTCGGAGTCACTGATGGTATGGGTTCTTTTTGATGGTGGTGATGAAGAACGTCCTGGTATTACTGCAGTTGGTGAGCGAGATCGAGAGCGTGTAGTTGTTTTCTCTGTCTTACGTTGATGCCGTGAAGAGACCAAAGTCGAGTATGGTGGTGGTCCAGGAACTTGTGCTGGAAGTTGGTGTAGTCCTACTTGCTGCTTTTCAGTCATATTGTTTGTGCTGGACATGTAGAGATACAAAATGAATGTTGTAATGAGTGTCTGTCCAATTACTGTTATTAGGAGGGCCCCCCGTTTAGAAAGGGGGGCAAGAACCTGATGAGGTTGGAGTGAACCGATGTAATTACTACAGATGATAAACTGTGGATGATCAGTCAAAGTGCAATGACTGCTATTTCTCAGGCTAACTCCACCCTCCAACACTGATAAAATGCTGTCGATCCTATATCGGTGGTACACTTACTGATCTCGCCTGTGCGTATGCAACACTGCGTCCTCGGTAGTAAGCTAACCATCCAAAGATAGGCTAGGTTAAGTTATGGCTGTGACAACCACTGCTTTCCACTACGTTGTGTGGCTGTTAATAAACTACTACAAGACATCCACTTTCACTTACATGTATCTACAATAACACTCACATAAACTATTTCTCTTATTAGTAACAGTTCGTATATATTCTGGTATCACCGTCCATTAAATGTCTTTTAGTTCAAGAAACATTCACACACACTAACTCACTATACTTGACTAACTGATATGTGCTGCCATCTCTGGGCCTCAATTCAACTACAACTGCTACATCGGCTAGGCTTGCTTAGTCCATCCCAGCTTTGTTTCTAGCTGGCAGTAAAATACTCCACACTTGGTGTGCATATAACAGGCGGGATGTAAGTCCAAATTTCACCATGTTATATATAGCTCCCGAACGGGCTCCGATCCCTGGCACCACCGTCTTCAATGGGCATGGTCTGGATACGTCATCACTTCCTATTCATTCTACGTTGTTCTCCTCTTCCGCATTACTGGGATTTCTAACAGGCCTCATCAGCAGGTCGTCATTCTGGTCCAACTGGAACACTTCTTCCATCACATCTTGGACTGTCATCCCCGGAACATATCTCTTGACTTCATTCCCTACTTTCGCCATATCGAGTTCTTTAGTGTTTTTACTCAGGCACTGCATAAACGTAAAGTCCCCTACGTCCGAATCAGGCGCATTTCTCCTCAACTTCACGTCCGTTACCGACGCTTGGGCCGCATTTTGGAACTCCTCTTCCTGGTGCATAACTGTGCGTGCTTCTAATTTAGCTTGACCGTCCGAACGTTCATCTGGTCCTTACCTTTTACTTCTATTTTAACTATGATTTCCTTTATTTCCGTAGCCGTCCTTATGTTCTCCTGTACACGTACTGATGCTCTACCTATAACTTTAGCTATCAATTCGTGATATAATTTAGGACTAGGTTTCCATACTTTACATTGGTTTTCCGAGTCTCTTCCACAAACTCTTCCAATATTTCCACTACTTCTTGGCTGGGTTTCCCGATACGTGGATAAAGTCTCTTATTCAAGTTACATATCTTCTTACTCTGACAGATCATCATATCTCATTTAAGGATCAGTAAATTCTTCAGTGTCTTATATTTCCAAATTCTTTTCATTGTTAACTCATCATACGACTGTAGACAAATATCATTCCTTTCTCTACTATCTGATTGCAATCTGCTGTCGATCCAATATTCAACTTCGTCAGAGTAACAGGCGAGACTCAGGCAATGTTCTGTCCTGGTAGCGTCGGCTGCATTCATTCTAATAATGAGCTCAAAATTCTTCATTTGTCCTGGGTAACCATCGAAGACTCTTCGCTGCTCTGTGCGTATGTTGTGAAACTTCCTCTTTCTTTCAGGAGATGCGTTCGTAAGTTGAGCCTCTACTAAAACCTCGGATCTGAGGGCGCGCCTTCCATCAACTTCGTTGTCGTCACTAGGCCTCTGTTGCCTCTCAATGACTCGACACACGTATATCTACAATACACTTTCACTTACATATATCTACAATAACACTCATATAAACTATTTCTTTCATTAGTAACAGTTCGTATATATTCTGGTATCACCGCCCATTAAATGTCTTTCAGTTCAAGAAACATTCACACACACTAAGTTACTATACTTGACTAAATAATATATGCTGCCATCTCTGGGCCTCAATTCAACTACAACTGCTACATCGGCTAGGCTTGCTTAGTCCATCCCAGCATTGTTTTTAACTGGCAGTAAAATACTCCACACTTGGTGTGCATATAACAGGCGGGAAGTAAGCCAAAATTTCACCCTGTTATACAGTGTTTCCAATGCAGAATATGATTCGAAAACTATATCATGTTTTTATGGATTAGATAGAATGTAAAAGAAAGAAGAGATATATGTTAATTTTTTATTAAAGAAAGGCATGCGGAATAGGCTTTATTTAACGTATTTTAATGGATGACTCATAAAGAATAATATCCATATAAATTGTCCAAAACTTTACAGAATAATATTACATATTGTATCCGTGCTACGAACAGCAGATCTATTAACAAGGGGGGAAGCGCGGCTTTGAGCATGGTGCTATTTTTGCAATGATCTGGTTGGAAGTGATTGAAAGGGGGAATTTCAACGAGAATGATTGGTCTGCGATGTGAGTTCCGGTACTTTCAGAATACAAAAATGCATTTTTCAATCTTGGTAAGGACTTCTTTCTTATAATAGAATCCCAAAAATGACAGGTAGTACCACTATTAAAGATATCTTTGAGCTTTTTAAGAGACCCAATATATTAAATACAATTATTTATATCAAAGACGGACTACAGCGTATTTTTTTCAGCCACTAGTCTGAATCAACAAATCCAGATTATCATTTAAATAATTTGCAGTTTATTTTTTAGAAAATGGCAGACATTAAGAAAGTTCCTGCTGCACGTAATATGCGTTTGACATTCTGGAACGTTGATGTCATTATCGAATAACGTAAAATCTTTCAACACTTCCTTCACGAATACGATATTGATATCATACTTGTTAATTAAACTCTTCTTCATCTTCCGGATAAGTTTAATATCAGAAACTATGAAATTCTACGAACGGATCGGAATGGACCAGTGGAACGGCCAATATTTCAAAAAGTCATCTACCACTTCAGCCACTTGTACTTCCTCCATTGCAATCACTTGAAACTACTGGCGCTAAAATACTCACTTCAGGCACACGTATAATATTAATTGCTGCTTATAAACAACCTAATACCCCACTCGTTATTGAAGACTTACGCAAAGGTAGTCGAGTAGGCTCCAAAGTAATCATTGCAGGTGATCTCAATTCAAAATATAAATTCTGGAATTCGCAAGATCCAAATCGTGCTCTTCCAAAATTGGATCTTACTCGAACTGCTCCACCTGATCCTACTTGTTTTCCGAAGAACGGTGGTATGCCTGATGTTCTAGGCATGACACTTCATAAAAGGATATTATTACTGATGGACCTTACACCATACATGCCCTTGACTTGGATCATATCCCTGTCCATCTTGATATTCAGAATCAATTTAATCTACGATATCCGCGTCTACCTACAATTTATCTTACTAACAGGGATGAATACAAACGCATTGTTACTAATACCACCGAAACTAGGATCACATTAAATTCCACCCAGGACATTGAGAAAGCAGTTCAAACATTTACAGCTAATCTCCAAACTGCACATCGCATCATTTCCTCTTCTATCACTACTCATAATGCATCTTGAAAGATTTCTCCTGACCAGTTAAGAACTCAAGTTCATTGAAACGCTCAGCACGAAAACGCTGGTAAACCAGACGTGAACCAGATTGAAAACAATTTGAAATTCATTTAACAAATGAGTTAAATAAAGAGTTCGGAGATTAAAGACTAGAGATTCAAAGCTAGGATGCTAAGCTTAAAGGCTGGGATAAACCAAATTTTGGATTTTGGGGGTAAGACCAAATCCTTTTCAAATCTTCGATCGGTGTCAATTTCTCGTCCACTTCATGGACCTCATGACCTTGTCTTTAATGCTGACGAAAACCTAATGCCTTTTCTGAACGCTTAGAGCAGCAGTTTATGTTAAACCTTGATCCATATGATGAAGCAACCATTCGACTAGTCCAACGTTCTCTGCGTCACACAATCTTAGATGAACCATTCAATCCGGCAGATCTCACTGCCCTACGGGAAGATCAGCAAATTATTCGCCACCTTCGTGATCGTAGTGAAGCTGGCCCTGACAATATTACAATATTAGCTCTTAAAAATGCACCAATAAAACTACTTATTCTCCTAACTAGATTGTTTAATGACATATTCATTCATAGTTACTTCCCTAGTGTCTGGAAAAACGTTAAGGTTGTTATGATACCCAAGATTGGAAAAGACCACATTTTTGCAGCCAACAACCGGCCTATCAGTTTGCTTCCTGTCCTTTGCAAATTATTTGAACTACTGATTCACAGTCGATTATATCACTATATTGATGCACAGTAGCTGTTACCTCCTTATCAGTACAGCTTCCGACCTGGTTTTGCCAATGTTTTCCAGTTGGTACTTGTCACTGAAGTATATTACTACTTAGTAATGCAATTCGTTTGGACATATCATTGGAGTTTTCCTAGATTCTGCTAAGGCATTTGATCGTGTTTGGCATGATGGCCTACTTCATAAATTAACACAGTATGCATTTCCAGCACATCTCATTCGCCTCATTCAAACTTCTTTCTGATCGCACTTTCTTTGTTTCCTGCAATGGTTCTTCATCCATCACTGCTGTAGGTCAATACTGGTGTCCCTCCAGGTACTTGGTCTCAGTATTTGGTCCGCTCATATTTAATCTATCCTGTCGATATTCCGACTACGCCCTATCCCACAATTGCTACTTTTGCTGATTATATTGCCATCTTTCACCTCTTATCAATCTACGCTATGCTCATCCTCAGCAACGACATCTCGATCTTATTCAATAGTGGACTTGTAAACGAAGAATTAAAATTAACTCAGATAAGACATCTGTTGTACACTTTACTCGTCGACGACCTCGTGCTCTCCGGCAACTTACCTTTGTTGATGATCCATTATAACTACAGAAATCTAAATATCTTGGCGTTGAACTCGATCGCAGCTTAACTTTCACACCTCATCTACAGTCAGCGTACACTTCAATGTACAATAGCTCTCTATCATATGTTCAAAACCATGTTCTCTCTCTCGAGACTCGAATTCATATATATATATATCCGACTATCATTTAGACTCACGTACATTTACTATTTGCCGTCATTATGGGATCCCGGTGTTTCTGAGATCCGTATTCGGGTCTTACTTTACAAGCCGTGTTATTCGTACTCTACAACGTCCAAGTACCTCAAAAACTTCACTTGTAAAGTTGGATCCGGGCTTCCGTTTGATAGAAAAGTACATACGAAATGTATAGTTTAAGTTCCTGAACATTCCGTGCGTGGCGCTGCGCTCGCTAATCGTATAAAGGTGTATAGTTTTTTTTTAACACATTCAATGCCTTTAACGGAATCCGCATAGACGTTGGCAAACCTGACGCGTGATCTAACACACACTTAATTGCGCATGCGCTCATTTCTCCCACCAGTTCTTGCTGTCTTGTTCCTCACAACATACAGAACTCACAGTGTCTATGCGTGTGTGTGTGTGTTTGTGTGATTTTGCACATACATATTGAAAACAGTGAAGGGCTCCTATTTGGATCACGAAAATAGGGTTGGGTGAAAAAAGAGCAAACTTGACCTTGGCGTTCCATTCGGAAAGAACGAAAGGACATAGGAACCACGTTACGAAGTAACAGTGCAGAAATTAAGGTCATGAGGCCATCTTAAGTAGCTCTGTGTATTCTTATGGGTTTAGTGCAAGAACCCCTCGCAATCAAAAAATAAATTGTAATGATTCTAAAAGTATAAATGATATGGAGAAACTGAAAACAGTTTTAGTATCAGAGTCCCTGGGAGTTTTCAACCTCAAATATTAGTGGTCGCCCGTGAAGTTTTGGGTTTGACGCCCTCCCCCCTATTCAAACACAGTAGGGGTAGAGAAAAGGAAAAAAGATTTGGGTTCAGCGAGCTTCAAAATGGAATCAAAGAACAATTTGGGGTGACATTTTTAGGGCCTTTGATAGCAAAAACTAAAATAAGGGACTTTATATCGCGCTCCTGTCTGTTGCAAGAAATTATGTTTCGGGAACCAGAAGACGTAGGACTTGGTTAGGGTGTTATTTGAAAGCTCTCGTTAATTCATTAGGAATGGCTATCTTACTTTTTGGATCAGTCACCACATATAGGAAGAAACGGGGGATTGGTGTACAACTCAGACTCTTATATCTGGAACTAGAGTACTTAGGGACTTGCTTGACATGTCACTGGATAGCCCTCGTCAGTTCATTAGGATTGGCTCCCCTACTTTTTATTAGACACCCTATAGGGTGAAACGGGAGATTCGGGTAAAACTTATACTCCTATATCTCAGGAACTAGAAGACGTAGGGACTTGGTTAAGGTGTCATTAGATAAGACTCGTCAATTCATTAGAAGCGGGTTTCTTACATTTTGGTTTCCCAGCCCCCAGGGGTGTAACTTTCAGCAGCAGAGGTGGTGGAATTTAGACGTTGTCCTCTGAGGGCAAGAGAGCAAGGAATCGCTTTTTTGGTGTGGTAAGGATGGGAACTTGTGTAGTGTAAATACTGCACTTCAGAAGTTGGTGGGTTTTATGTGAACGGAAGTGGACAGAGTGTTGTTTTCAAAGGTGATGTCCGCGTCAAGGAATGTGACTCTTTTGTCGGAAATGGACCAGATGAACTGGACAACACGGAATTGGTTCAGTTGTTCTTGGAATGTCTTGAGACTGGTTTCACCATGAGCCCATAACATTATTATATCATCCAAGAATCTTACCCAGAGTAGAGGAGCCAAACATTGAGTTTGCTGGAAGTCATGTTCGGGTTTGCCCATAAATAGATTAGCATAAGAAGGTGCCATTCTCGTACCCATGGCTGTTCCTCGGATCTGAAGGTAGTGTTTGTCGTCAAAGGTGAAGTTGTTACATGTGAGAACTAGGCTGGTCAGGTTAAGAAGGAAAGCTGTGTTTGATCTATGAGGTTTAGGTCTCTGGTTAAGGAAAAATTCCATAGCTGCTAGGCCATGAGCATGAGGAATGTTGGTATATAAGGAAGTAGCATCTATGGCGCAAAGCAATATGTCAGAAGGAAGAGGCGGTAATTTACGGGTGATTTCTAAGAAGTGGTAGGTGTCGCGTATGTAGGCAGGCAGCGCTTGAACATGTGGTTGAAGGAAGGAGTCAACGAGATTTGAAATGCGCTCAGTAGGGGAATTATAGCTGGCTACAATGTGTCTGTCTGGTTTACCTGGTTTGTGGATCTTCGGTAATAGGTAAAACGTTGGGGTACGTGGACTGTCCAGGATTAGGTATTTTATAGACATTTCAGATATGCCCTCATGAGGATCATTAGCGGTAATGAAATAGGAAATTTTATGTTTGTGGGCGTAGGTTAGGTCTGTGATGGTGAGCTTATAGGTGTTGGGATCGGATAGTTGGCGGTAAGCTTCCTGGAGATAGTCAGCCTTGTCTAAGACTACTGCAGTGGACCCCTTGTCTGCTGGGAGGACCATTATGTCATGGTTCTCGCGTAGCGCTACATGGGCTTTGGTTATGGGCTAGGTTAGGTTGATTGGACATCTGATGTGAGAACTCACTATTGGTGCTGGTAGAGATAATGGAGGAGATGTAACATTCTAATGGATGGTTGCTAGGAAGTGGAGGTGGGTTCATGTTTGAGGGAAGGTGTGCCTGGAATAGGTGGATTTTTGGCTCAAAAATAGCGCCATCTTAGTCCACGGGCAAAAGAAAGGATATATTTTAACAACAGGAAGTGGTTGTACGTCTTGGAAGGGAAAAATGTAAGTCCTTTAGAGAGGATGTAAGCTTCAGATTGAGTAAGGTTCTGGCTGGATAGGTTTACGATGGAGGTAGCAGTGGAATTTTCCGGGCGGTCCGGTATTTCTGAGAACTGGGTAGTGAGTGTAGATTGTTTATTATTACCGAGTGATTGAGTTATGGGAGTAGGTAATGGTAATGGTACCTTCAAATCCGAGTCACAGCCATGGGTACGAGAATGGCACCTTCTTATGCTAATCTGTTTATGGGCAAACTCGAACATGATTTCCTGCAAACTCAACCTTTGGCCCCTCTACTCTGGGTAAGATTCTTGGATGATATAATAATGCTATGGATTCATTGTGAAACCAAATAATTTCAAATTGGCCATCTTTGGATCCTGGTACTTCCTTCTCCAAAGTACAGAGACTGTAGAAAGATGAAGTCTGTCTTTAGTTCTGTAGCTTAGTTTAGACTTTAGTGAGGACTAATGGAGAGGACTTACATTGCCTTGAAAGACCTACCTCTTTCGGTAGAACACTAACGCTGGTTATGATCAATATGATTAACGCTTCACCACTGCAGAACGAGGAGCTATCTCCAATCTTCTTTCTGACCCAACCATCATTATTCGCCCGGCTGACAAGGGATCCACCACGGTAGTCATGAATTACTCTGACTACCAATCCGAAGCCCTCAAACAACTTCCCGATCCTACCTTTTACCGTCCCCTCGAGGATGATACGTTGTAGAAGCCATAGTGGTTTGTAATTTATTTAAACAACATCAACATTTATTATAAATTTATGTTATCTTAAGACCTGATAAATTCGTACAGTATGAAAAGAAATTAACCTTTCGGAACCTTCTATTTTGCCACATTTCTTTTTATAAACATCCTGTTCACAATAAGACTCCTATATTTTGAAAGTCTATATCTTTTTCATTTCAAATTGTACAGCTGTGATTCCGGAGGAGCAGAAGCAGAAACTTACAAAGTTTGTGGTAATGTTTTAGTGCGCCCAATAGCCGTAGTGCCCCTGCAACAATCGATTATTTGAAAATGTAGATTGTAAAGGAACGTGTTTAGGTGGTGTTGTGGTATGCAGAAACACCCGAGGTGTCCATGTACAAGTGTACTGAACTGAACTGTGTGTGTTTGTTCGTTACTTTGAAAAATTAATGTGTTACATTATCATTTTCATGTATAGAAATATAGCACATTAAATTTTCCTCTCTGCTATATTTATTTCAATTGTTGGAGGCTCATTGTGGACACCCTGTATTATCAGGTACATGAAGTTGGCACAATCACATAAAACTTTCAAGACCAAAACCATCCGAGGATTTAGTGCATATTTTGCGCTTAATTTGTGCACGTTGTGCACAATGCGGTTGAACTAACTTCAGGCTGGCGTAACTACAATAAACAATCGAAATAACAGCAAATCCGACGTTCAGGGCATATTTTGTTCTAATTTTTAAACTAGCACAATAAAGAACTTTTAACCTTTTATTACAAGTTTATCACATTCATTATATAAATTGTGTTTATAAATCACTCGCAATCAAAAGAGATTTGTCATTAGTAAGTGAATAGCTTAAAAACAAACGACAATAAATGTTTACAATGGCGAACTACCTTTGTGAATAAGTATAAAAGCATGATAGTGTTTGATAAAGTAAAATACACTATAGAATCCTGCAAAAGATTTTCAAGATCAGGTTCCAATCTCATTTCTAAGTACAATATTGGCACAAGTAAATATGTGCCTTATAGATCGAAAAGTCGTGTCCCTTCTGAAAATAACAACATGTGAGACAATACAATGATGTGGTGAAGCTGATAATTGGGATTTCAAAAATTCGTGTGCCACCACCACACAATTAGCCACCAGATACTATTACAGATTATAGTATTTGGAACAAAATTGGCCGTTATTATGGTAAAAAACCAGTTTTAATTTTTGGGAAAATGGCTACAAATTTTATTGTGACTATGAAGAATATGACAAATATAGTCCCTAACGATCAGGGAGAGGCACGACTGCTCGTGAGGCTAATTGAATTATATTACACAAAAGACCAATTTCATCAATTCTCGAAAAATGAACACCATTATAGACTAAAATCAGTTTTATTTTCTGGGATTATCGTTATATGTTTTTTTCATATTCTAAACAATAACAACAAAATGTCCCAATGGACCAGGAGGAGTGCACGAGAGTACCCATAGGTCCCTTACAAAAGTGTTATTTTTATTTCCCAACATGTATTGTCCTTTGACAAAGGAAATGTAGTACATATATAGAACATTAGTTGCACAGGAAATAGAACATAAATACACCATGAAGCAGGGCTTGAAATTAAACATATAATACGACGTGAAATAGAATATTTAGGGACGTATAGTATGATTCGAAATAGTACTTAAAATAGGACAGTATATAACATAAAGTAGTCATGATTACAAAGAGCATAAAGTAGGACACAACACACAAATAAGTAGGGCATAAAATAGGACATAGAAAGCGGGGTTCTCAGAGGACCCCAGGCAAATTTTGTATTTATTTTCTGGAAAGCTACGAATATTTCTCTTCTGTATTTCTATCATTAGGCCTAAATGAAGAAGGCTTAAAATTGGGAGGCTATGTACCGACAATAGTTGTCAGTGGACACTACAAATAACATGTTCTCGGATCTCTCTTGGACCCCACCCTGGTACTCTAAGGGCTAACGAAATACTGTAGAACCTTCGTCATTGTTAGTTGAACTGTAGAGCTAACTTGTTTTAAAATGCAGTTATCCTTCTGAACATAGAAATTATTATTTTAATTACGATGCGT
>JAGDQP010006869.1:0-19103 GCA_022664845.1 Lepisma saccharinum | reverse complement strand
CAGTTATCCTTCTGAACATAGAAATTATTATTTTAATTACGATGCGTGACAATAGATGACACGACATTCTGTAGAGATTGAGTACAAATATTGATGTGTGTTTCTAGAAATGTTAATTTCGCTTTTCATACGTTAATGTCGGGAAATGAACTTCGGCGTCATTGTCATGAACAATTTATGTAGATGCTGATACTATAACAAATGCATACATGTATAACTTTAACTCACTAATGCAAAAGTGTTTTATTATAATACATTTCAATATGTCAAAATTTATATTGTAAACGAAAGGGGCAAATTGTGGATTGGCAAATTATCCTTGTCCTTATTAGTAATCGGTGTTATAGCTTCTGTAAGTATCTTTAAGAGCTTCTAAAACGTACGTTATTCTAAAAGGTAAAGTGTTTTAGAATTATTCTAGATCAGATAAAATTAATGATATGGGCAGTAACACCATCATGGCTTACACTCGTTCCGAACAATATTCTTGATAAAAAATTTCAATGCATGTTTTCACAATAGATGTGGATTGTCGCTCAAGCAAAAGCACAACAGTTCATATTTGAAACGAAGCACTTCAACTAGAAACAACTCTTATCGACGGTTTACACACTTATTACGTATCCACGCTTTATATTCAAAATACGATGTGTTGTCACGTCACTTAATTCTCTATTATGCCATTTAACGGGACAACGCGTGAGACATTATTTGTACCGGTATGCTGTAGAAACTACTAACAGTCTCACTTCTATTTTCATTGTACACAAATGTATCGTAAATCTTGATCCAATTACCTTTCTCCATTTACTACAAGGAAAGGTTCACCAAGCTAACACCATTGAGTAAGGAAACGTAGTCTACGGTGATCTAAGTTTCACTATCATTAGTTGTTCTTACTGGAATGAAAATCTCGGATTATAGACGGAATCACGTAACATTTTAAAATAATGGAATCAACCGGCAAGAAACTAGATATGTCTGCCACCTTAACCCTGACGTATACATGCTACGCTACTGACGCGTTTGCTTGAAAAGCTTGAATAAAATTCGAGCAGACGAAGACCATCAAGAGAAGGAAAGCCCTCCCCTTCATGTATTCCTCGAGCAGTTATTAATATCTGAAACTGAACTAGCGACGCACGTAGTCGCTTCACTGGAAGTAAGTAATTCATGAAGTTTCAAGATTAGGTACACCTGAGAAGCGTGTCATGTACTGTATATTACACGTACGTACATTTTTCTACTATTCTCAGACGTAGGGTGTATAACTATGTCTTGTCTACGTTTCTCGGGTTAATCATGTTACAGCAGGCTTACTAAGCTTTGAAATAGAAAGCAAATTCGCATCATTTGGAGTAAGAAGTATACCTATTACTCATAATAACCTGTATGAGAACAGAAAAAGCGAATATTGTAACGTAATTGATACAGCAGGGCTATTGACGTATTTTCCATTCCTTATCTCTTGTTAATTTGTTTAATGATAGCTCTTTAGCAAAACCCAAAATATCATCATATCTAAACTATGTATAAATTAATTATATTTTTTTATAATTTTCTCTAGGTGTTTATGTAAAAACACATATGAACTGATAATATCACGCTATACACAGTATAGGTCAGTGGCATTATGAAAGATGTGATATTACAAGAGAGTTTGAAAAAAATCTCCTATGTAGTAAGTACTTAGAATTTTGAATGTAGCACTCTAAAAAGAAGATTCAAACAAGCTTTAAAGGTTGGATCCTACAGTTTTTGAAAAAGTTGGTTCCGAAGTCCGAACCACTCCGTTCAATGGGCTCCGGAGAGAATTGAATCCGTAAAACCGCGAACAGAAAGTGAGCGCGCTAACCTGTCGGCGGTCACGTCGATTGGATAGGAAGGAGCAGGATATTGGAAAATAGTCGACCAAGGCCTTTCGACCAAGGCTACAATCTTTGTATTTGTCTTGTCTAACTGAGGGAATACGCTGGAGAAAATTCCGTCATAATGCATGGTAGGTAGAGTATTTCCTAGGACCTTCTGATTGCTTAGTCAATGCTCTACTAAATGAAGTACGATCACTGTTGTTAATATGAGAGTTTATAAACTGTTTTTAATATTTTCTTAAAATATTGTCCTCAAAATTTTAATTGTGTTCCTGGCAAAAACGATTTTCTATTTTCTACTAGTCAGGCATAATACTCATGCAATAAATAATGTAATAAAAATTTGTGAATAAATTAAATAAAAGACACAAAAGTATTAAATGGTTTCCCCATAGAAATTAAAATTTTACTTGTTATGAATTATGTTATAGATTTTAATCATTTTATAAAAGAGATGTACGGATAACGCCTGAGAGACGTGTGATGTAAATCAAGGTATATTTTCAACGCATACTTGACAGGGTTAAAACCAGGCGGTGACAAGGTGAACGCTATTTAGGGTGAGTAAACCAGCAACATAGATCGAGCGGGAGAGCTCTTAACGGCTCTCAGTCATTTAAAATATGAAAATTACATTTAATGATTGCAAAGTATTAAAAGTTATTTTTATTGGATTGGTACAAATTAAATAACCGCTTTGACGCCTGGTGGGAAACGCAATATAGATATCGACTGAGATCACGCGTCTAACGTCACAAGCTATGTATACGTCAAGCAAACAAGCTGGTGTCTTAGGGTTATTAGTGTATAGTGCAAATGATATTCAAATGTATAATTTAGTATGTACGAAACATTGTTAAATTGTAGAACAAGTCTTTAAATAGGTAGATATGTTTTGTTAGGACGCGAACGGAGGAAGAAGTATTTTATTAATATTTAAAGTATTCCAAACAGGATGTCATATGTATTTCATAAAGCAAAAAGATAAAATAACAGGTCAATATGTCAAAAGCAAAGAATGTTATGCTGGTGTTGAGATGAGGACGTCAAGAGATTGCCATTCAGTTAACATCCGTTTATAGAATTCTAAAGTCTATATAAGATCAGAGATCAAGCTTCAATAAAAACAATTAATAAAAGAATGTGGACCAGGTGTTTTCAAGGATAATTTCAGCAACAAACAGGATATGATAACCTTCGTTTATTTCCTTCTTTTGGATTTTTCAAATTGTTTAGACATGATACAATTAGTTTGGTGAGAAAGGAAGTAACCAACCGAATTAGAACTGTATATAAATATAGACTGTTAGTGACTTCAAGTACCGCCACACTCCCACTCTGACCAGTATTGAGAGTGGTGTTACGCATAGCTCTTAGTTTTACACTAAGTCTTTAGTTCGAAACCAGATCACGACGAAGTTGAACGTTATAAGAAGATCAGACTTTAATATACTTTTATTCTTCGATTGGACAATTACTTTATGGAACGTCATAAGCGCACAGTATTTGTTATTCTTCAGTGACAATGAACAGTAATTAACATCAGTGCAAGTTTATTCTGATTTCGTCTTTGCGACAAGAATCATAAGAATATTAGAAGTGATCGAAGTCAAAATCCATGATTGTGTCATCTCTCACCTCAATGCCAGGTCAGTTGTAAACTTTATGATTGTGATATATTTGTGTACAGTCTCTCTCTGCTTTGGTATTGTTGTTAAAACACTTCAGGATTTGTTATACTAACTGAATAGAACCATGTCCTATGTTTAAGATACTTTCAGTATATTCCTCAAGTCCGTGAATTATTGTAGAATAATAACATTAACGATTTTATGTTCTTTTATATAAATCCTCTGGTATCATTTATGCATTTACGGTTGAGGAGCACCCGATGCTCATGTCAATTAAAGATACAATGCTCATAGAGCATTCCCCCAATTTATAACAAATAAAGCTAAGCGAGTATGAAGGGAGTATCAGGTTCGTCCTCCACATAGTGTTCGACTCCGTAAATGTCTATGAAAGAACTACATCTTTAACACTGGGGTACCCAGACAGTCAGCAGGCAGTGTGTTATTGAACAAGATCCTATGAAATTGCATCCAGGGGAACACAAAATTGCGAGTGATTTTTTTTTTTTTCATGAATTCAAACTGGACATACTCTATAGGAAGCCACAAAAACATTAACAGTGCTTTGGGACAATAATGCCGTATGAGCACACCATTCGCCGTTGGTTTGTTAAATTTCGTTCATTTGATATCAGCACCGTGAGCAACGACCAACAGCATGTTCAGATAGGTTGCTGAAAAACACCGTGGAAGCGGACCCTCGGAAACTGTTCGTGCAATTGTAGAAGTTAGGCATACACCATACCACTGTCAGTTGGCGGCTCCATGTGATGGTAAAGATGAAAATGTTGGACTCATGAATGACAACGGTCAACAAGAATCACTGTCTGGATGTGTTCAGTTCTATGAATGTAAGGAATAAGCGGGAAGGTTTCCTGCATTCTATTGCCACTTCAGATGAAAAATGTATCTGCTATAACAATAGTAAGCGGTCAGGATCAGTGTTGGATAGTGGTCAATGTCCAGCACGGTGTCTTAAAAAACTTACCCACCCACGAAAGGTGTCGTTGTTGGTATGATGGTGTTGGGAGTGATCTATCATGTAGTTCTCAGGTGAGGTGAAACTATCACTGCAGATAGTTAAAATATTTATTAGGTGCGTTCATTGCGTTATTCATTCGTTTCTTAGTACTAATTTATGGGTTTAAACTGTCTTATGTATTAAGAGGATATCCTGAGCATCCATACACCGGTTTGGCCTAGAGGTTCGGCTTTTGGATTTGGATTTGCATTTGGATTTGCTGATTTCAGAAAATTCCCGAAAATGGAGAAAGGATTCGAGTCCAAAGTGCCTTTCGTCTTGACCGTGGATATCGCATTACTCTTTATACAATGTGGGAAAATCCTTCGACTGTATCTTTGCTAAGGTCATAGATGAGACTTTTACCGTTCCTTCCCCAAAGTGTGTTCGCCCAGAGACGTCATATCGTCGAAATGTGCCTATTTTAGATTCCAGCTGTTAAGACACCCAGTCATTTTATTTTAATATGACGCAAAGTATTATTTAAAAGATTTGAAATATATATAATGTATCGTTTTAAATATTCCCTTTCAACTACACAGTAGCTACAACGATCCTCAACTTGGATGACTTCTATTATCCAAATGGCCAATATAAATAAAATTGTCGTTTCCTTTCTATCCAATTCCTTGATAATGTGGTTATGAGACCCATAAAATCATTGATTATAAAAGGCATTATGATTTAAAGAACTCCCATTAAAGGCACATTCTCAGATATATATATATATATATATATATATATACACTTTGATTAGTAGTTAAACTGCACAGTGACTCAATACTTTAAATTCACTAATTATAAAGAAATGTAAATGTAAAACTATTTTTAAGTGGAGCAGTCATGGACTTTAAAGCACACAGTTGCATTATGGATGTTGAATGCCGCAAATTCTATATTTGAAATAAATGCAGTTCCAGTCTTGTTTATAGATGCCAGTAACTACCATGAAAGAGTCGTTCATAGTAATCTAACTAAATAATGTTAACGAAGTTAAAACTTTACAAACATTTATTTAAAACTGCAACCGTACCTAACAAATAATAATGGCTCCTTAATTCTAGCGTCTTCTAATGCTAACGTAAGAAATATAATCACAACAACATAAAATCTTTTATTGCATTTTTTGTTGAAAGGAGAGTTATGAATAAACATAAGTCGCTCTTCCATCACTATTGGTTAATATTTTGAAGTATTTTTGATGGGGCAAATAATGGGTGAAGTATACCCTTGCTCCCTAAAATTACAAACACTAATTGATTGTTTGTTGCTCGTAGAGTTAAAAGAGACTCTATCTCGTTACCGGTCAAAAGCATTATTGACCAAAGTAAGTATCCTGAATCCCCTTGCATCCCAGATGCAATGAAATGTTAACGAATTGCATCAGAATAAAGGAACGTGAAAGTTCCATTCTGATTGTTTATGAGCTATAAAGAAAAATAGACAGGACGAGAGTAAAAGAAGAATATTGTATTAATGCTTTATCATGAGAAAAAATTATGCTGTTAACTTTACATTTTATCAGAGGCGGCTATTTGGAAACAGTATTGGGGTGGCGATGATTTAACACCTTTAAATTCATAGTATAGGTCAATTTATAAAGTAGCAAACAAACTGGAATATTGTAATCCCATTCAATCTGTTTGTTCGACTGCTAGTGTACAAAAAATCCCAGGAACTACAATTTTAGAGAAATGGATAACATGTTACTGCGAAAGCCCTGGTTATACAAGCTCAGAATCGCTAAAATCGGCTTAATTCGTGCAGTAGTGGGGACAACTTACGTTTTAGAAACTCAATTTTACAAATTACGTATACATTTATTCCGCTATACATTTGTGCACGAAAATAAACTGTATTTTTATATTTTTGCCAGTGGTGCCAACCAATCTCCAAAATTAAATTTTAAAATTGATTGGATATTGTTCGTACGAGTTTCGGGGAGGACCCAAACCGGTACTGCTTTCTTACAGTTACTAGAGGGATCAACAAAAGCTAGGGAAGTAGTTTTACCTTTACCACACTTGGGCTGAAGATGAATGATTTCCGAAATCCCTTATGACGTTGCTTATTTAAATGCTGTATAGTTCAATTACGTATTAATTCTCTTATATTACCAGCTTTTCCCGCCAAACATGGGATTTTACAGAAAAGCGTAGAATTTTCGATTATTTTATTAGCGTTAACTTTTCTTTTATATAATTTTGTAAAGCAGTTAACAGAAATTTCAAGCGGATAGTATACGAAAAAATCACAGCCATATGTCGATGGCAAACTATATGGTTTGATAACCGAATGCACATTTATAATTTCGAACAAATCCTGACAGACTTTAAGGTTGTTAAGATCCAGGAGGACGAAAACCTATTAGGTTTAAATATACACCAAACATAGCCAATTAAAAATAAATTATATGATATTATTATTGCCACTTCGCCTTGTACTATACACTTATGTCATGGGGTTAAAATTAAATAATTTGGAACACGTTCCTTCAAATTATAGTAAGAATACAACCAAGTAAATTTAGCATGCCGACATTTTGAAAAGTGACGGATAGAATTCTCTGAAAGAAACTTGAATCTTTTCTTTGTATTTCTTGCTTCAAAAGAATCTTCATTTTAACACTAACTTTGAATTGTGAATTCTGAAACCTTTTAATTCACCGACCCAAAAAGCGAACTTAATATTTAAAAAACAAAAACAAAAAAACAAAAAAAAAACAAATATCGCACTAATTTCAGTGTTTACTCATTTTTCTTGAACTTACTAAAGGTCTGCAGGATAAATACGCGATCAAACTTTCCGGTTCTAAACATTTCTACGACGGTAAGAATGGATCCAGGATTCTTCTTCTTTAATAAAGGTTAATATTTTATCTTTTTATATTTTAATGTTGGTAGAGGAATAATGTAGATGAAATAATTAGAGATCACCAATGTGGAAGAAATAGATCTACGTTGGACCAGATTTTTGCTTTGAGACTAATTTTGGAGAAGAAATGGGAATACAATGGGACGGTTCATCTGCTATTCATTGATTTTAAGAAAGCATATGATTCTATCAAAAGGGAAAAATTATACAGTATCCTGATACGATTTGGAATTCCGAAAAAATTGGTTCAACAAGTAAAGATATGTCTCAGCGACCCCATAAGCAAAGTACGGATAGGTAATAATATGTCAGATAGTTTCAAGATTTGCAACGGATTGAAACAAGGCGATGCCTTGTCACCACTACTGTTTAACTTCGCGTTAGAATATGCGATTTTAAAAATTAAAGGGGACAAAAAGGGACTATCATTGAATGGTTTGAATCAACTGTTTGTATACGTGGATGATGTAGATTTAATAGGGGACGATATAGATGCACTACAAAGCAACACCGATGTCTTAGTAGAAGCGGGCGATGAGATAGGTCTACAGGTAAACATAGATAAAACAAAATACATGATAACAAGCCGAAGCAAAGGGAATGAAGGAATTAAAATGATAAGAATTAGGGATGAGATCATAGAGAAAGTTAACAAATTTAAATACTTGGGAGCATACATAACAAGCAAAAATGAGGTCACGAAAGAAATAAAAAGTCGCTTAGTATCGGGGAACGCATGTTTCTACTCAGTCCAAAAACTTCTAACATCGCGATTAATATCAAGGAAATTGAAATTAAAAATATACAGAACGGTTATTCTGCCGGTAATACTTTACGGTTGTGAAAGTTGGAGTACGACCCTAGGAGATGAACATAAATTACGTGTATTTGAAAATAAGGTTTTGAGAAAGATATATGGGCCGAAACGAGACAAGATGACTGGAGAGTGGAGGAGACTGCTTAATGAAGAACTCCACGGACTGTACGATTCACCAGATGTTGTAAAAATAATGAAATCGAGACGACTAAGGTGGGCAGGGCATGTAGCTCGGATGGGGGAAAAACGAAGATTATATTCTATCCTGGTTGGAAGGCCCGATGGAAAGAGGCCATTGGGAAGACCGAGACGTCGTTGGGAGGACAATATTAGAAGAGATCTTCGAGAAGTAGGTGTTCGTGATGAAAACTGGCTTGATACTGCCCAGGATAGAATCCAATGGCGAACGTTTGTTACTGCGGCGATGAACTTGCGAGTTCCATAAGCCATAGAGTTAGTTAGTTAGAGGAATAATGCATTTATTAGTTAACTTAGGATTAACAAAGCAAAGATGAAAATATAGTAGAGCGTTGACTTTGCATTAAGGACTTCGTTGGTTCAATCCCAGCAGCCAAGCATAATGATTGATTTTTTAAAACAGATTTTTCTTCTGTCAGGGCAGGTATATAATGGTACCTTCAACGAAGGTGTACCTCCCTGGCTTACACCTTCCTGCATCCTTTT
Source organism: Lepisma saccharinum (assembly GCA_022664845.1). NCBI lineage: Eukaryota > Metazoa > Arthropoda > Insecta > Zygentoma > Lepismatidae > Lepisma > Lepisma saccharinum. The sequence continues at coordinate 10,205 of JAGDQP010006869.1, read as the reverse complement.
TCCTCCGCTATCCCGGCCTGAGTTTCAAATGTCTAAATACGTACACGAATAAAATACATTCATTCAAATTCATCTTTTCAATAAGCCGCGTACCCTGCGTCTATAATTATTTGCTTGGATGTCTTCAACAAGAATCACTTGCTCCATCAATCCCATTCCTCAGATAACCTTCTGTTGTGTTAACTCAATTTGCTTAGGTACTATTCTATGAATCTACTATGTTAGCACGCTGCTAAGAGGTATTGAAATATAATCTGTGTACAAGGTAAAACGAGTGTAATGCCTACAATGTTTATTTTCTTTAAAAAAAAATTTGGATCCTGTGACGAATTATCTTGCTTCAAAATAAATACTTACTTGTTTTTCAAAACTTAATTCTTTCGGTGCAAAACTACCGCAGTCTAGCTCAGATAGGCTATTTCTCCTTCTTAAAGTTTGCCGGGTTATAACATTTTAACAGTTACGTTTTAAAATGTGAAACGTGGGTGCAAAACGATGCGAAAGTAGAGCAACTCATTTCACTATGTTCCACTGTTTTAAATATATGCTGGAGGAGGCTACCATTAACTTGCACCCCCCAAAAATATATATACTTATAGTTATCTAACCAGTGCGATGCAAAATAAATGTAATCCGATACACTATCCTTTCTGAAACTTTGACTGAGGGGAAGTATCACAAACTTGCCCCTCCCACAAAGATATGTGGTTGTAAGATTTTAACTGTTGCCGAGAAAATATGAAACTTCGGTTGAAAAAGGGTGCAATACATTGGAGTATGTTCCACAATCTTAGTTTAACAAATAACCTGTAAGAAGCTACCTTCAACTTCGCCCCTAGAAGTGGGAAGGCATCGCACCCAGTTCGGTAATGTCGCTCATTAAATTACCCGGAAAGTGCGAATGTGGAATCAGCCCTGATAGTTCCATATCGTAGAACTATGAGTCAGTGGTGGCTCTAGAGGGAAAAAACTGGGGGGGGGGGCAGCTCTCAACGTTGCATATTATATATATAAAGTGTCGATTTTGATGCTGTCCTGCTGTCCATAATCTACGTTCTCTTTCTTTCCTCTTTTGCCCTCCCACCATCGTTAAAATGCGCTTTTCAGTACAAGCTCTTCTCAGACAATGACCCAACAAATGTTTGTTTGAGTGATACACATTAGTCATATTCAGACATTTTTTTTTTTAAATTGCATATTAAAAAACTGACATCTCTTTAGGCATATCTATGAAGAAAATATGTACGTTTAAAACCTTTGTCAGTGTAAGAAAACAATAATTAGTTGAAGCAAAAAAGTGAACATTTTAATATTTTTCATCAGTGCATGGAATTTATGGAATTTACAGAGGAAAACTTAAGTTAACTGCCAAATTTACACTGGATAAAATGACTTGATTGGATTTTACACTAGATAAAACGGCATTAAAAGCCCCTGCCTCTACACACACACATTTAAAAATCTATAAATACCACACTGGATATATTGTATAATTCAACACCAATTTAGACCTAAATAAGATGATTTTGGAAAAAAAAAGGGGAACAGCAACAAAGATTTCTACTTTTTATTTGTAGGTCGGACTAGAATTTCCTATATTATTTTTATAGTAAGAAGTAAGTCGGACAATGATTAGCGTTCTGTCGTTTTCGGTATAAGCCACAGGTGGTATAATTTCGAAATAATACCGCATTGCCTATAAGCAATAAATTAAATTTTTAGATGATGTGGTCTTCCCTTTGTTACAACGTTGTTGATAGTGAATACTTCTAAAAGGTTTTAAAAAACAAAAAAAATACTGTGTTACATAACCAAAAGCAATAAAATAATTACTTGAAACTTGTTCTTAGAAATTAAAAATTCGTTTAAAACTCGACAAAATGCAGTTTCTAACATACACTGTGACTCCTTCCCCCACCCCATGTTTATAGAAGAAGCTTATCATGGTACACTTCATTTCATGTTCAAGAATCCGTAACATTAAACATCTTGCAAAATAAATATTAATTAAACAAAATATTTAAAGAAATTTGAGGATATTAGTTTATCTTAATGAAAAAAAAAAAAAAAAAAAAAAAAACGGCCCCGGCCTAGAACCACCTCTGCTATGAGTAGTCTTCAGCAGAGAAACAGCGAAAGACATTCACGATCTTTCCGGTCTTTTACAAGAGGAAAGTATTTTAAGCAACTGCATTATATTCGAATATGATCTTGTTGTCAAAGTAAGTATTAGTAATATCTATTTTCTGTATTATATATTGTTGTGGTTGAACGTCTTGATATCGAGAGAGGCAAGTGTTCATTAGTTTCTTCTCACGTTTGCAAAGTATAAGGTAAAAACTGTAATTTGTGAGCACTATGAAAGAGGGATATTACGCCCACTTTGGGCAGCATTTCCCCAAGGGAGACGACAATGCCTGACAATGTACACTAACGTACTATTTCTTTTTTCTTTACTTTCGATAATCTAAATTGAGGTAAATAACAAGTTAGATACACTCTCGTGAATATTTAACATCGTGAGAGCTACTTGAAGTTTCAACGTTAAAAGTACAACTACCACATTGTTGTACACACAACATTGCCTCTAATTCCTGTAACTGGCCTAAAAAATTAGTTATACTTTTAAAATATTACCTCTTTATGTATCATGCTCAAGAACTGTAATTTGAAAGTTATCCACTACCATGGTGTTATAACACGAACATAAGCGCCATTACCCGAACACAGATGGTGGGATTCAAGCCCGTACTGATTTTTGTACATTGTTTTCAACAGAAGATCTTCGTTGTGTTTGTTAACTAGATTGTGCTATACAAATCCATGTTTAATTTATTACAAAAGAATATACAATTACGGAGATAATAAAATTTCCCCTTAAGTGGGTGCACATTCCGTACATTCTTGTATAATGTGCTTGAGAAGAATGCAAAACCTGGGTACGAAACGGTGCTAAACGAGTGCAATTTGTTGCCCTTTGTCTCACTAACTCATTTAAAAAATAATGAAAACATTTATAAAGACATTCTTTTCTTAATCAACTCGTATTAAAAAGTAAAAAAAAAAAATGTTTATGAAGGCATAAAAAGAAAAGCATTGGCTCTCATATATAGTCACTTTATAAATTCTTGAAATACCACACCCCATTCTTTTCTTTTTAGTCATGCATGAACTTTCTTTTTTTTTCGTACGAATTGATTAAAACAAACATGTTATTTTAAAACGTTTTTCATTATTTGTTTAGTTATTGGGATGTTTGGATAGATTTTCTCAACCTAAATATTTTGTGACCCAAATTCTAAAGTTCTCTGCAACCAGGAAAACAGGCTAGTTGCAGGCTAAGTATTTATTTTAGGATAAATCAGTTGAGAATAAAAAGAAAATATTAAAATTTGCTTTTAAATATATAGAAATATATGACAGTAACAATGAAATATTATATTATCACTGGACTTATGTCGCTCTGAAAAACTTCATCATTCTATGACGTCGGGAAAGGAGTTAAATTAACATACCAAGATTTGATGACACCATTGTGAACTAAAGAAAAGAATGTAAAAACTGTGGGGTAGGTTAATGGACACACCTTAGGGCTGGAATATGTGAGTAAGTTGATCAAACAGTGCGACCTACAGTCCTACATATGAATAAAAAAATGATTTGGAATAAACTATTAGTTACTTGGAATTTGACAGAGTAAGTTATATATAAAAAAAAATCTTTGACATTGTAGACGGTAGAAGAGCTCTTATAGACAGATGAACTCACACATACGTGAAAGCACAACTTTTGATCAGAAGATTGCTGACGCAAATTTGAGAATATATTAGCAGTGAGTTTCCATTTACGAGTGACAGTATAATGTAAAGTATGAAGGTTTTCAATCATGTTAAAAGAAAAGACGACTTCTTAGCAACATTCCCAAGAATAATTCTCAACCACACTCAGCGAATGTGAACAACATTAAATGTTGTAAGTATACATAACGCTTGTGCGTTATGTAAACTGCATTTCTCGCTCATATTACTACCATAACAAAATAAGGTTTTACATTTTCTCGATAACACCAGGGTCTTTCCAAAAAGGTTTAGGAAGCTTTTGCCGCACTCTCCAGAACTATGCTTTCCATCCGTAGAAGTTGGTAAACCTTTGTACAGGTTGAACATATAGCCCATTCGAAGTAAGTTAACATTTTGCGTGAATGTCGTTGAAATGAATGAGACTGGTTAATAGTGGCACATCTTAATTTAATTGATCATTTTGTCAATAAGCGTGGAACCAATGAATCATATAAATTCTTTGCACATACCACTATACAGATAAAGTACACAGCTGCCCAGTGAGATACTTGAAAGTATTGTCCATGACATACGGAAAGTGTTTTAACGCTTACTCAACATATAACAAAAGTCCTTAGCACATGAAGGGTACAGTGCATATCCAAGAAATGTGATTTCTCGTAAGAGAATTTACAGTCTAATTCTCATTTTTACTCTCGTGTATTTAATATTCTAGAAACAGTAATAACTAGTTAAGTACTTGAGCTTTTGGATTGAAAACTCGCTACGTGTTGTCTGTCATTGTTTAAAACTTGTTAAGTATGTCAGTTCATCTTTTTGAAATTGACATTCTCTTCTTCCGCTGTAGTCTTCATATAACACATGCTCTTTACAGCAATATAATTTATTTGGCCAAGCTTCCTCAACAATAAAACTAATAGTAATAGCATCTGCGATGTGCACGCGCCGTCAATGTGGCGAGGGATGTCGGGTGATCTTGAACTACACAACGAAAGGATGTCGGGTGATCTTTCCTATTCTCGATTTCTTTTGCCTTCAATGTTCCCAGGGGTTTCTAGGACACTCGGGTACTCAATTTTGTACGATTAGTACACCTCAGACCGCCAGGCATGGGCAGGGGCGGATTTATGCATAGGCACACTAGACCCGAGCCTACGGGCGCACTATACAAGGAAAAATTAGAATTTGCTGTTTAAAACCGGAGACGAAAACAATATTTAAGAAAAAAAACATTAAGAGAGAGCGCCAAACACCGCCACCCTTGAACTTCCCGATCCCGTCGTAAGTAATTGACTTTATGTAATTTAAAGTTAGGTTAATTTACATTAGAAATAGAACAACAAAGTTCTAGAGTTTATATTAGGAACATTATTTATTCCTATTTTTGTCTATGAACACACCAATAATCATTATTATACTCTTTTCGTTAGTTCATTGTGGTTCCTGGTGTCCTCAAATCTTTCAAAGTCAATTTAACTCATTTTCCTACGTCATACAATGATGAAATTTTGCACAGTGACGTAAGTCCAGTGACAACACAATCTTGCATTATTATTTTCATATATTTATATAATTTAAAAACATATTTAATTATATTTTAATATTACACATAAATACTACCCTGCAATGATTTAGCGTTCAACTGATTGCAGAAGACTTTATGATTTGGGTAAAAAATAATAAAATAACTTTTTAAAGGCATCCATTTCTTCAACAATTCGTACTAAAAGTAAAAAATAATCTGGTTTATGCATGATTTTTAAAAAGAAAAGCATGGGGCGCACCAATTGAAAATTTATAAAGTGACTGTATATGAGAGATCGAATTCTGCTTTTCTTTCTACTCACGCGTAAACAAAATTATATCTTACTTTTTAGAAGGAATTGGTTAATAAAAGTATGTTTATAAAAGCTGTTTATAGTCTACGTCACATATAGGGCGTCGCTGTCACTTATACCTCTGCTAATGAGCAAGAGATACTTTGTGTTAAGTATGCATAAAGGCGTAATTCACGCTAATTTTTGTGTATGAGGAAAACTGAAGTGTCTTTTCGGGTCAGCAGTGGGTAGGTACCGTTCGTTCGAATCCTTCTGCCAATCGTGCTGACTGACATTTCCCTTTAGTTTCCTTCCGTTTCACCAGCAAAACGCCAGAATGGTACCTTAACTAAGATACCGGCCACTACCCTCCCTATCCTGGTCTGATCCAAAGATTGGTTTAAAGTCCTTACAAAAATTAAAAATATCTTAACGTATATTTTATGACAGAAGAAATATGTTTTCCCAGTTTGACTTTAAATCTTCAGGAGATGAATGTTCCGGAAGATAGTGTTTATAATTCAAAGAGCTGTCCATGTATTCAACGTGGCTAATGAGTTTCTAGTGTCGCTTTTGTCCATTCCTAGAGATTTTTTAACTTTGAACTTGCTAGTTGTTAGGGGCGACGTATTGGTGGGTGAATCTATATACTGACTAACAAATACCGATACATAGCAGGGTTCAATTCTGTAAATCAACGTTTCTTTATTCCTACATAAAGAGAAGTGGCAAAGAGGATGAATCAATAAATGCTAAATAGCGAGGACAAAATATGATGTCTTTACCATTCTTTAATTTACTTTAAAGTGCTTTTATATGTCCTTATATGATATAAGTATCCTGTGTGCTTTGGGTTTTGTAATGTAATTGTATTTTTTTTATTTTTTTAAACTTTATGAACGTATTTAGAAACGTTTTGTCTTTTTATTTTAATTGTTAATTTTTAGATTTTTAAAAGATATATAAATATATCTAGAAAACTTTCAAGTTTTGTATTGTAATTAATATTTTTTTTCCTCTAGAATACTTTATAAATATATTTAGGTAATTTTATTGTTTTTTTATTGTGTTTGGAGTTGTTAAGTTTTAGATTTTTTTTATTTTTAAAAACTTTATGAAGATATTTAGTAAATTCTAGAGTTTACCTAATCTAGAGTTTACAATTCCTAAAATTGTAAATGTATCACGAAACTGCAATGTACCATTTGTGATTTTAGAAAAAGTAGAATCTAAGAATGGCTGAGGCTAGGATCCTTCTTAAAGCTTCATAAAAGCAGTGAACGAAATTTAATACCAATATTATAAATAATAAAATTGGAAAATGGTTTCTATTACCTTCTTGTTTGGTGTAATTAACATATTTTCAACAACTAGCCTACAGTAATTTAATTAAAATTGCTCATTGTATTTAATGAAATTATTTTATTATTATGATATTCTTGAAACGTATTCTGAAATTAACCACATTTCCAGAGTTAAATAATTATTATCTCGTTATTGTTATTAATGGCTAAAAGACGGAGGAGAGTCATTTGTCATAATGTCAGGGTTAGGAAGGAAAAGGGACGGAAGTGGAGGGGTGGGGGCTCTGGAAATCATGGGCCTACGACGCCTAAATATATATATCCGGTCCTGGGCATGGGAACAATGAAAAATCTCCAACCCGATTCGAACCCGAGCAGCCCGATTCATAAACCGATGCGCTACGCCGAGCCACGGGAAAGTATAATAGAAATATAAGTAAAAATATGTATTTATTTATTTTTCCCAATCGTTTTAAAATGGAATTAGCCATTAGTACTTTTAGCTAGTTAAAACAATTTAAAAGAATTTTTCAAAATGGTATGTTATTTATCTGAATTTAGTAGTACTTAACTTTCATATATAAAACCCCACCTTACGAAAAATTGTTTGCTTTCTGATGTGTCTTTCGTGGTCGAACAATACATGTTATGACATAGTTTGTCTCTATTAACTAAAATCTCTTAAGCTTATGGAATTTCACGACGGACCGTTTAAAATGAAAGTGTTTGTACATATCACAAACTATGGATTTATTTTACGTAGTTGAGAAGAAATGATATTCATATTGAAGAAATATTAGATGTAATTTTTATTTTTAATAGGTGACTTTACATAAAATCAATTCAGACTTGAATTCAACATTGGAAAAGAAGACTGATCTATGATCGTTTTATGAACTCTGTGGGAAGTGAGCTATCTAAGTGAGATTTCCTATAATTAGCATTTCTGTGGCGAACGGAGTTTATAGAATTACTCGGATACGTCCCTTGGGTCATTTTTGACCCATTACGATTTTTAATTTCGTTTTCTTTGAGCCCCATAATGAATTGGGCTTTGAGCTTTAGTGACTATTACTCATTTCACGAAATACACTTGGGCTACTTATCTTATCCTTGTAGCGTCGCATGTGACATCACTACAAAAATAGTAACACTGAAGGTCCTCGGGTCATTTTTGACCCAGGCGTTATATTTCAATATTTGTTTGCAAAATTATTTCGTTTTTTAAACTTTTTACTTGTTTAAGTATAATTGTACCTTTAGCTTTTCACATTTCTATCTACTGTTAATTTATATTTATGTATCTTATTTTATTGGGTGATAACAGGCTAGTTTTTACTCCTAGATTTCGTAAACCAATTTACATTGACGCAAATTGAAACATTGATAACAGCTCTCAGATGCAAAACTAACTACATTTTTCATTTCGGAGTTTTTTTTTAATTATATTTATTTGTACACTTATGTGGGGATATTTTTCAACAAGGACTGGCAACACTAGTTTTGCTGCGCAACCTTTCTTCCTGTGTTCTGCATTCGAGGTATTTGTGTATTCGTATTATGTTGATATAAACGCTGAATCGTGTTTATTTAGATATTACGCACAATGACAGCACTGTCGGAAGAAGAAATCCATAATTTGCTGGAAATTTCTGATGAGGATGAATCTATTTCAGAAGTAGAAGATCATGTATCGGAAGAAGATATCTCTACGTCAGATGAAGACAGTGTAAATGGCAATGAAGGTGATAGTGCAACACCACAATCAAGTGGACAGATGCTTTCAAATGACAAATCTATTACCTGGTACACACAACCTCAGCCACATGTTGGTAGAAGATTACGCGTGAACGTAATACATAAAACTCCAGGACCTACAAGATATGCAACATCTCGAATTAGTGATGAGCATTCTGCATTTATTCCATTTTTTTTCTCCCATAGTTCAAAATACAATCATGAAGCATACAAATGAGGAGGGTCGCAGACTGTATGGAGAAGAGTGTGTCGAACTGGATACTGTACAGTTAGAAGCATTTGTTGTGTTACTGTTATTAGCAGGCGTGTTCAAGTCAAACAACGAATCTACTGAAAGCTTGTGGGATGAGAGGAAAGGACGGCCTATTTTTCGCGCTGTCGTGTCTCTGAAAAACTGCAAAATGATCTCGAGAGTACTTCGTTTTGATGACAGAAAAGAGCGCGATTCAAACAATAAATTTTCTCCTATTCAAAAGCTATGGAATAAATGGGTAGAAGTTCTGCCTTTGTCATATAACCCTAACGTCTTTCTAACAATAGATGAGCAATTGTTGGGGTTCAGAGGTAACTGTCGATTTCGCGTTTATATGCCTAGCAAACCAGCTAAATAGGCATAAAATTTTGGGTTCTTTGTAACAGTGAAACAAGTTACGTATATAATATACCTTATACTGGGAAAGTACCAGGAAGTGGACCTGAACGGAACCAAGCTGTGAAAGTAGTGTTGGGGTTATGTAGATGTTTGATGGGAGACAATATTACCTGTGACAACTTCTTTACTTCCTACTAACGATGATAAAAGCTTCTGGAGGAAGACATTACTCTGCTGGGAACAATTAGAAAAAAATAAGCCTCAATTCCACCTCAACTGTTACAGGTAAAAATATTCCAAAGTACAATTCTACTTTTGTTTTTACACAGGATACAACCTTGGTGTCATACATTCCAAAGAAAAACAAATGTGTTGTTGTGCAAAGTACGATACATCATGATAAACAAAATTCATGATGCAGACACAAAGAAGCCTCAAATAATATTAGATTATAATACCACAAAGGGGGCGTTGATACTCTTGAAAAGTTGGTTTGTACTTATACAACCAAACGAAGAACAAAGAGATGGCCTATTGCTGTATTATGTAACATTGTTGATATATCAGCTTACAATGCATACGTTTTTTTTTTCAACGTCACGTGACCTCAGAGGAGCACAAGGCATAGAAGACATTTTCTTGAACATCTTGGGGAAGCTCTTGTAAAAGATTGCATCAAAAGAAGAACACATTTGCGCAGGACAAGGGCTTCTCACTCAACAGATAGTGGAAGAAATTCAGCAAGAGGTAACGCCAAGAACGTTGAGACAGGGAAATACCGTAGAGGATAGAAGCAAGAAGAGAGCATGATGCTATGTGTGTAAACCCACAGACAATAAAAGTAGTGTACGATACTGCACTTGCTGGCAATTTGTGTGCAAAAAGCATTACCAAGAGATTTGTGTCAACTGTGGAAAGTAGAGAACTATTTGTT
>JAGDQP010006868.1:0-70027 GCA_022664845.1 Lepisma saccharinum | reverse complement strand
TGCTACCAAGACCAAGACTCTGCATTGCATTGAACTTTGAGGAAACCAGACACTTATAGTTCTACGATCTTTAACATCTTCAGTGTCAACTACAATTCTGTGTATAAGAGTAATATTTTGTTCTGACAGGAACATAACATCAACGTCATCACTAACGAGACAGCAGTAACACCATCAAGTGTAGTTGATCCGATTCTAACACCCCTAAAGAACTAACGCCAAAAGACCGTGCTCCTTTGACTTGAGATGCGAGTGTTTTAAAATTGTTTTAAGAAATGGCCAGCTCATATCAACATTTTGCTATTTGTTGATTAATATCACCGCAATTTGGCACACAAGCATTCTTTACTCTTTGATGTCAAATTATGATGCCTTACACACACACACACACACATACACGTCCCCCTTCCCCACATACAGTAACCGATTCACATTCGCTATCTATAAATATAGGCCTACGAAGTACGAACGAAAATCATGCACCTGTGTCATATCTTCAACTGTAGGAATTAACTAATGTCGTCATGACGTCATTCCCATCAGGCTTCTTTCCAACCAGAAACAAGCATGAAATCTTAAGCTGTTACATGTTGGGCGATGAAGTTTCTGCATATCTTAAAGCATACAGAAATCTTGGATATTTTTAAGCGCTCCTCCTCCTCCTATTAGGATGAAATGTAATGCAATGAGAAAAGGAAGACCAGAGGTTAATGTACATTGTGCGATGACATTTAAAAGACATAGGCCACATGTGTGTCTTGCTCTAGTTATTAATATCAAACCAAAGAGAAGGAAATGCCGAATATATTCGAATTTATATTTTGGCTGCACCACAAAACTGGAATTTTATGCTATTTGCTCAGAGTCAGCCTCGTTTTTTATTGTCATTTATACAGGATGTTAAGAAAAAGTGTGCCATATTTTGATAGCAGCAACTAGTTGCGAAGTTAAGACGAAGTGGTATGGGAGATATGAAGGACGAACCCGGAGATTCAAACCAAATCTGTGTGAAGGTTGCACCCCAAGAACAAACAACAGAAAGAATGTGGGACGTTCAGAATTCACGTAAGGAGAGAGCCGAACAAAATAGTGTGTTCATCAGAACGAGATGACGGAGTTTGTTCGGTGACGAGGGGGTAAAAAAGCGCAGACGGACGGATCGCATCGAAAGCACAGAATAAACAGTGGTTATGGTGCGATACAGTGGGTAATGCACCGAAAGAAATAATCAAAACAAGCCTGGCATACTAAGAAAATAGTGAAAGTCTGAGTAGGATATGCTGAATCTCTCAGAAGCGCATATAGTACAAAAATACCGGGTAGAAAAGTTGTGGTGTACCCAGATTCAAAATGTCTGACTGAATCAATGTCGCTGAATTTAAATCTGAAGCCAGTTTCTTTCTACATTCTTATATTGAAGCGCTAGAACGCTTTACGCAGAGTCCACATAGCTCAAAACCAAAATCTAAAGTCAGTTTCATTACCTGCATTCATTCGTGCGCTAGCCTGCGCTAAAAATATATAAAATGAAAATTAAAAAACCGTTAGGGACTAAATCGTTAGGAAGTGAATACGTAATTCACTTTTCAATCTGCTCTAAAACCACTCTGAACTCAAAATTAGATACTCCACAATTAGGTATAAATGGAAATAAATAATTTGACTATATTTTTAAATACAGCATACCTAGGTGTGGAAGTGGGGAACACAGGAGAATGATATGCCCCAAGTTCTACATAAAAATTGGCAAAAAGAATATTTAACAATTGTCCATATGAATAAAGTTAAACAGAGAGCAGGACGTTATTTGCGGGGAGGGAAAGGGGGAAAATTCCCTAGCACCTTGTGTGCTTTCCTTGGTACCTCACTCACCCGTTTCCTTGTAGAAGGGGGGTGTATTTATGTAAATTCTTAAATTGCAATATTTTTATGTGGTAGCTTGGGTGAATGGCAAGAAGTTGATTAATTGTGAGGTGTTATCTCCTGAGTTAGATTAAACATGGGCCAGGACTTGATGAGCTGATGGCAGGGTGGGTGCCGTACGGATAGGACACTGGTGCTTAATAACTAATTAACTATGACTACGGATATGGTGCCTCATCTGAGCTGGTGAACACGGTAATTGAACCTGGAGGACTGGCACAATGTGGCGCGGTCTGATGAGTCACGGAACTATCTATTTCGTACTGATGGTAGGGTTCGAGTGTGATGCAGACTCAAGGTAGTGGTTTACGTGGAATGTTCTGGGTCCGCTGGTCCTAAATTGCTACGTTACACTCCTTGGTGACCATTTGCAACATTTCAAGGGTTTCATTAACAACACGAGTGGATGTTTCAACAGGCTAATGAAGAGTGTCATCGAACCCAAGTTGCCCAGAAGTTGTTCGATGAGCATTATGTATAGTTTCAACGAATGGTGTGGTCAATACACTCGCCTAATATGAATCCAACAAGCCTGTGGTAGACATGTCCATTCACTCTTAATATCTGCTCCTACAAATACCCTCGGAGCTGTGAGGTTATCCAGACGGCATGGTAACATTTCTCCAGTCCACGTCAGGCTATCGTCCAAAAAGTTTTGGGTTCGAATCCCTGTTGGAGCATGGATGTTTGTTCTTTTAAAAAGCATTGTTCTCATATTATCGCGACAAATTGAAGTCAATAGTTGCTAAAATGGCCCAAAGAAAACTTAATGTTGAAACTGATGTCGATTTTCTGCACTTGGCCGAGTTAGATGAAGTCACACACGATAACTTCTCATTATTTTTGGAAAGTGAGCACGCATTAATTATGGAAATTCCTGAGCTAAATATCACGCTAACAACATATAGTTCATTTTATTTATGAGAGACAATAGTCAGTTAGTTTTAAAAGGAAAACAAAATACCTGAATCTGTAAGAAAACCCCAACTGCATTTTTCTAGGGGGCTCGAGTTTATTAAGCCAGTTGCTTTCTTTTTATCTTTACGCCTCCTTTGAATTCCAACAAACAAAGCGTGACCAGGCGTAATGATTTTCGCAGGACAGTACTGTTTTGTAGAAGGTTGTCCTGCGTGATTCGAAGGGTGTGTATTATTAAGAAATGTCCTTTCTTTTTAAAATGTTCCGTACAATGTCCTGTTTTCATTTTCTGATGTATTTTCGTTTTCCTGATACCGATAAACCGAAAATGAATGGTATTTTATGGTAATTCTTTCGTTTTTGTTTTCCTGCCTTCAGATCAATTAATGGAAACCTTAAAACCCAGAGATAAACGACGCATATGATTATCACCACAAAGTCCACATGACATGAGCTGGGACTGAACCGATTACCCCAAGCAACAATGGTGACGGGTGACCGCTGTACCAGTAAGCCACCGCGACCATAGATTTGTCCGAGTTGCATTGTTACCACCCCATTATTTGCATGATTAAACTTAAGAAAAAAACTTATAAAAACAACAGGTCCCATGAGCAATATCAAGACCTTGTGTCCTGTTTTTCTCTTCCCATAATCTGGTCACCCTAAACAAACAGCATTTCACTAGTGCTGGCAAAGTAACGTAGGTTGAGACTGGTCCGTATTTAACTGCTCTCAACATAAAAAAAAACATAGTTTCAACTGCCATACAGTAGACATTTTAGATCTACGCATTTTGATTCATTTACCCATATAACAAAATGCATAGCTGGGAAAGTGCTACACTTTAAGATAGATATGCCACGTTAGAAACTATTTCTAGATAACATTTTCCACGCAGATGAGGAGCAGAACAATCCCAGGTAATTCGGAACAGATGTTCTACTAAAACCTAACGACAAAGATTAAAATATCCTTTCTTTTTCCATTCGTTCTTTTTTCGTCTTGATTCAGACGCAGTTGAAAAATTTCTATTTCCTGTTCGTTACGCATCATTGCCAATAAAAAAGTATTCTCAAAAAGAACGTAAGATGAAAATTATAACCCCATGTCTTTTGTGAAATATTGAAGACAGATGTCACGTCACTGGAATCAATTTCACCTTTCATTTGCAAAAATTGTCGAGCGCTTCGTAAGCGTAAAAGAAGAAATGGTGAAGTGCACTCGCTCCTTGAAAATGTTTCAGCTCTGGATTGAACAAATTTCCTTACTCAACCCAGAAGGGACCACTGTCATCATCTTCATTAATATTCTGTAGTCATGTAATGTCTTTCGCGTCATGACAAACAGTTTTAATTTACAAGTACCTTCCATTTTCCTCTTTCTTCCATCAAAACTCATTATTTCTTTTCACTTTAATACTAATAAATTTCCATTGAATTCACATTTTATGTACTGAACAAGCAGCTATGAATAAATACGTCGCAAAGCCGCTCTGTCCGTCTGTCGTAAACATTCAACTCAGGAACTCCTAGGGCTAGGAAAGTGGTTGAGGTGTCATTGGGAAAGTCTTGGCGAGACTAGTTTCAAACTCGTATCATTCCGATCGCAGGAGTGGGTCCCGATATACTAGGGGCAATTTTTATCTCAGGAATTGGGGTGTCGTTGGAAATTTCTTGCTGCATTTTTTCCAACGAAACATTGATCATCCATACTCGCTGCTGAAGCCTGGCGGTTGCATATATGCACACTCGCATCTTATTGTTTTTTAATATAAACACTCGTTCTGATTTTTAAAAAATCAATACAAATTTTGTACCTAACGATACGCGAACCTGAGACCTATTGCTCGTGCGCCGACTACTCTACCGCTTCATCCATGCACTGATGAAAGTGAAAAACATTTTAACTATAAAAGATGTATTTAAGGTGTTACGTAAACCTTGATTCATGTTATCTCGCAACTGGCCTAGTATTTTAGTTAACGTAAACTTTGGTTCATGTTATCTCGCAACTGACCTAGTATTTTAGTTAACTTAAACTTTGGTTCATGTTATCTCGCAACTGACCTAGTATTTTAGTTAACTTAAACTTTGGTTCATGTTATCTCGCAACTGGCCTAATATTTTAGTTAACTTAAACTTTGATTCATGTTATCTCGGAACTGGTCTAGTATTTTAATTAATTTAAACTTTGATTCATGTTATCTCGCAACTGGCCTAGTATTTTAGTTAACTTAAATTTTGGTTCATGTTATCTCGCAACTGGTATAGTATTTTAGTTAATACCTGAAGAGTAAACCACTACCCACGAAACCTGCTCACAAAATAAAATTACAAGATCGCCCCCCCCCCTCACAATTTCCTCATGAGAGAAAATATTCATCAGCAAGCATTCTTCAGGATAGAATGTGGCAAAGGAATAAATGATTGTGTCCCAGGTGTGCTATGTATTTAAAAATGATTTAATAACTAGGCAAAGTGAGTCGAGTTTAGATTCAAAGATTTGGATCTAAAATATGCTAACTGAAACATATTATTTCCTTTTCGATTATTATTATTATTGCAAGTATTATTCTATCTTGTTAAGAACCCTATGCCTGACAATAATAATGAAGTTCTCGTTCATGGATCGACTTCTTAGTTGCTTACGAGTCAGATACTTAATGAATGAATGAAGTTCTCGATACCTATCCGCACATAGCTAAGAAACTGGAAACTATGGTATAATCTAATCTTGACAAACTGTTTTATTCTACCTGCATTATTTCATATCTGATAAACTATCATTATCAAAGTATCTGTACTTTAAATTATCAATGGCTGCGTTAAGGTTGTCTCATATATGAGATACCAACCCCCATAAAGGAGAACAAGAACAATATCTTGTTATTCTATTATGGTTGAAGTTCTCGGAACTTGAATAAAGTATTTGAACTATATTATGATATTTTTAATTTATAATTGGAATGGCTAGCAGAACCGAAACGTTATTGTGTGAGGTAAACAAATTATGTTAAATACACAGAAATGACATGGAATTTGAACATGTAAAATGTCAATAAGCATTGGTTTATTGTTATATTTACAAGTGCAAACTTACGTTAATAAAACATGGAATGTTTGCTTGGAATATAAATCAAATAGCTTGAAGTGATGATATATGATATGATAATATTTTAATTTAAGCATATAGAAGCACACATTATGTGGTGTTCATGTTTACGTAATTACAAGGTGAATGTTAGAAAATAAACTGAAAACTTCAGGACACTAGTAAATCATTTGAACGGAGAAAGGACAGTTTCAAAAATAGCCCATCTTTGCTGATTTCTAGAAAAAAGGGGCAGAACAAACAAATTAGTGGGCCGCGGTGGATCAGCGGTAGAGCGCTCAACATCTGGTGCTTGCGGTCATCGGTTCGATCCCTCCTGATCTCATGTGGACTTCGTGGTAGACAAACACCGCGTGCGTAGGTTTTCTCGGGGTTATCCCGTTTCCTCCCACTTTCTTCATCTCGGTAACTTATTCATCATCATCCATCCGGCCTGAGCGAAAGTTGCCTAAAGGCCTTAAAAATTAAAATTCAAACAAATTAGGGCCTACTTGCAGGTATAAGAATTGGCAAGTTTGTATCCTTTTTTTTTTTTTTTTTAATGAGTCAACTTCAACAGCACTTAATATCGTAATGTTCCTTTTATTTCTGTTCGGTGGAGACATGGGAGTGGATTTTAACCCTCAACCATTTATTTACAAAAGATAGTAACGTTAACAAAATTACCGTCCCGTTGGAGACTAATTACAGAGTATTTAGAAGGATGGCTTCTAAGGCGACTTCTTCTTGGGTGATTTAATAGAGGATAAGGTTTGAAGGATAGCACCGGTTACATAGACTACCGCGTGCCGGGAGTTGTACCAGTTACATAGCCAACTGTGTACGGGAAGAAGTCCGGGTTTAAGGTGAGAGTACACACCAGTCACAGAGCCGACTGCGTGTGCGGATGATACCAGTTACAGAGCCAACTGCGTGTCGGGTGTTTGTACCAATTACAGAGCCAACTGCGTACGGAAGAAGTTAGGTTTAGGCGAGAATACACACCAGTAACATAGCCAATTGCGTGTGCAGAAATGTACCAGTAACAAAGCCACCTGCGTACCAAGGACTGTTCCAGTTACAGAGCCAACTGCGAACGGAGGAAGGAGAGGAGCTGACCACCCGGGGATTGAGTGATCCTTCTTGCCTTGCGCTGGTCCTTTTTATAGGTGATTGTAGGGGTGGTTCTTCTTGCTTCTCCTACATTGATTCCAGCTCCCTCTGTCTTCTCTTATCTGCTCCATCTGGTGCTAATTTGTGGAGCTGACCGTCGTCTGCTCCTATGTGTGTCACTATCAGTACATGTTCACATTCTTATACACGTTTGTCCTATAAACATGCTTGTTTATGTACACAATGTCCACGTGTTCAGAAGACATGCGGAACATTTCAATATCATGAGCTTATTTGATGCTTATTATAAAAATGATGCTTACACTTCCTAGCCTTTAAGTAACATGAGCAAAACTCAAGTTAATCAGAACTTGATTACGGTCCTAAATAGGACAAAGTAAGTTATCTTGCGATCCTTGTTGAATGGGGAGTTAAAAGATCACCAACCTAATTATTATTTTATTCAACGAGGTAAAATTTCAATAAGAAAATGCTCTTTTCATAATTCAGTCACCACATTTGATGTAGATAATGATAGTTTGTTCTTTCTATTAAAATGTGTCTATGTATATAGTACTTCTATGTATGTATACGTAGCATTTGTAGATTTATGTCTAGTATTTTTTGTGTTTCAAGAAGCATATTTGTGTGTTTCAAATTAATGCTATAATTTAGCGGATTGTTTTGAATTCGTGCATAGCCAATATCAAGACCGACTAGTCAAACACAATATTTTCATAAGGCGAACAGTGCCAAAATTAAGGGATTCGATCCCAGTTTTGTGTATGCAGAATTTTTAGTGAGAACAACTGAAGAGCTATTTGAATCTGGTCAAGGAAGTCTAACAACGATGTGTACTGACTACGTATCATCAAAAAATTAAAAGCTGGGCTTTACTGTTCATGGTTATATCTAACTTTTTTCAGTTTAAAATTTGACCAAACATCTTGTAGTACAATCTTGAACGTGAGATTAAAATAAAATCCTCTTTCAATTTGCGAAATGTTCTTTATCAAGAGAAGGTAGTGGAATTTCCCCCGCATAAAATTAGGTGAGCTGGAGTTTAAGATCAATGAAAACAGCCAAGGAATTTACATTTACAAGCACGTAATACTGCCACAATATTCGTATAAGAAGTAACACTTATTTGCGTTACTATATATGGAGTACACAATTATCTTCATTTGTTCCATGTTTATTGTGGAAAACCATGCATTTTATGATTATTCTCAGGGGTGTACTGGTACCGGAATGCACCGGTACATCGTCGTCGTTCCGGTGCTTCTTTTGGGAGAAAGAATGTGTGTTTTTTTTTTAAAAAATATTGACTGAGTCTAATGAATCTTAACATTACCCCTACCAGTGGCGGCTCGTGGTCAAAATTGTAAGTGCATCCAAATAACTAATATACCCATTCTCTACTCATCCCGAATTACCTGGGCTGACTGGTTTACCCGTAATGCCGCTTACCATATTAAATGTTGATGAATATTTGTAGAGAAATTAACTGCTAAAAGTTGGGACCCACTATAAATATGTAAATATAGTTGAAGATATGACAAATTTTGCCGACAACTGAGCGTGGGAACAACAAACATGCCCATGTTAGTATACGCCCAAGAAAAATGCAGTACTTTGCTAAATTTCATTTACAAGAAGTCATTCGGGAGTGGCAAAGGTAATGATTTTGTAGAAGAATTTTCCACTTGTAGAACAGAGAATAAAGTACTAGACTGGCATAGTGTAGTTATACAGTATATTTATTGTTTATTTGTATAAAGGTCATTAACTGAGAAGAGTAGTAAATAACTGCCTAACTTAAAATTTTAAAATCTAACATTCCACCCTTTAAATGTGAAGCAGGAAGAACGGAATAAACCAAAACACCAGTTGCATGAACTATCGCAGCGTAGGGATTTAAACTGAGACTTTGTCCTCCTTTTCAGAATACTATACTCATCGACGTAACGTTGTATTATTAATTTGTGATTTGATACGCACATTTCCAATGCCGATATTAGACGGATTCAAATGAATATACAGTGCATTAGTGACGGGGACCGAACAGCCGTAACTCAGTTGATGGAGCGTTGGTTTAGCAATCGAAAGGTCTTGGGATTGTTCCCAGCGACCGCCATCCTGATTGATGTTTTTCGGAAGCCACACTAAGCAAATGCCGGGATGGTAGTCTACTTCCAAACTTGGGATGGTAGCTACTGAACGAAAGTTGCCTAAATGTCATGCAAAGACAAAATCAGTGATGAAAATGATATCCCGTGGAAATGCAAATTCAAAGAATAACTAGGCATATATTCTAGGTCTTGTAAATGCGGAAAAGTGATAGCTTTCTCAACCCAAAAATTATTTGCATAAAGACACATCCAGCATTGAAGGACCTTTATATATGCTGAGTGCTGAAAGTTTAATATTACTATTAGAGAAAGGCAATGGATAGAGAGAAAAAATACGAATGAAATTAGATGATGGCCTGTTGAAAATATTCTTCGTGACATTTTCAGTTTTCAGGCTCCCCTAAATTCAACTTATTTTCTGCTTCAAAATTTATTATTCGAACAATACATACACAATGATTTTTCAGATGCAGTACACAATTTTAGAGTAATGTTTGAAGTTTAGTTTAATTTACATTTAAATTATGGCATCTAAGGTCTAAGCTCGTCACGTCTGAAGAATGGCGTCCCTTGGCGAACATTTTATTACACCTAAAGCGAGAGCCGAGCTGGCGTTCCTTAGTTGCTATCCCATTGGGAAACACCTGCTTTCGAACCCACCAATAGGTCATCTTGGCTGATGTTTTTCCAGTTTTCGCGCTCTCGCACCAGCTTGATGCTGGGATAGTTCCTTCCTTTCTTCTACTTTCCCCATCCTGACCTAATGTAAACAAAACATGACTAAAGGCTATAAATAAAATTCAATTCAAATACACTCGTAACTAGATTGATACTGACTTTCAGGTGATGGTTTTGAAATCTTTAAACGAATAAAAAATCCCGTGCCTCTAGAATATTTATTCTTGCTAATAAACGTTCAAGGCAATTAGAGCGTGACCTGTTCAATTAAATTAAGTGGATTTTTCCTTAAGATAAGAGACTATTATATTAGGCCTATTGTGTCAAAATCACACAAAATTACTTTGCTGCTGAAATCAGGAACTCCCAAAATAATATTTATTAAGAGAAGTTATAAATGAGCTTACAAACTTATAAAGACAGTCTAATATGTATATATTTCAATATTTACCAGTAGTCCAGCATTGACGTCTTAAGCGTGTAATCACTCAGGGAGCTCAACTTCAGACGGAAATGAGATGAATAGAACGTCTAAGGTCTCTATTCTAGATGATATCCAGGAATTAATGGAGGAAATATGAAAATATCTGTCAGAACGCATGGATGTTCAAAGGTTTATTGAACTTGTGATGGTTCCTTATCAATGATCTGTGGTGAAAGATCACTAGGCGACGTGGACTGGGCATGTATAAATAAGGGTGAAAAAAAATGAACGTAGTGGATGGCATATTTTAAATCTATATATTCGGACTAAAAATGCAATTAATATTTACACATATGGATAAAGTTTGATGAATACCCCTTCCTTTAGTTCCAACCATGAGCATCTTCGTAATTCTGCAAATCCATTCCACCACGCCTTACAAATCAATGAAATATCTAATATATCGAGTTTTCGTAAACTAAAATATTCTACTTCTACCCAGAGTACATTTTAAGTAAGGTTAGCATTTTATAAAGATCAACCATCAACATAGCCACATATTGAGACTGGATTATATAGCTTAGTCAAGGAGCTCATACATAACAGAAGTAGAATACTTCAAATTCGTTGTATCTAGCCTTGTGCGCCTGAATTAACTCACTTGGCACTAGGTCTATTACAGCTCTGGTATACATACTTATTCAAGGATATTTGTCTATAAAAAGGCCATGTCAAAATCGTCATTCTCTTTCACTATACATACATGAACAAAAGACGAACAATTGTACAGGTACACATGGTGCTGATACAGTGGGGACAAATTTACTTTACTTGCACACTGAACAGGCGAAACTCGGAAGAGAAGTAACTTCGTTGAAAGCAGATTGCAGGTTCTCTTCCGCTATCCCCAACGCTATCTCGCACTGGCCAGTATAGCCTGCAGCGTCTAGGTTGTCATGGCAACCAGAAGTTCACCGTCCCGTCAACGGAAAGATTTTCACCGCGGTAAAATTGTCCCCGCCATAGAAAGCACTTATAGCTAGATTTTTTTCGAAGGTATATAAAAGTAACGTTTTCAGCTTCGTAAGAATATGGTGTTTTCTAGCGCTAGAATATTTACTTATGCTGCATACAAAATTGGAAACAGTTTATTTGTTTTTTTTTCTGCTGGAATTTTGTTACGCTACTTCATTTTCTTTCAGAAACAATTTTTGTTTATTTAGTCAATGAAAGAACAAAATAATAGGTGAAGTTCAGCTTCACTAACTTCACCTGAAAAACCGCCACTGACCCCTACCCGTACGAAACTGATAGTGCCACATGTGTCAAGTTTAATGGTTGTGAAATTACGGGGTCCAAACTTAAGAGACTAGGATCCAGAGTCATACGTGAAAACGTGGCTGCGAAAACACCGAGAACACAGATGACACCAGAACGAAACAAGCAAAACCAACTGATTTGGAGGATTTTAATCCACTTGATAAGTTTTTGTAACACACTAACATATGGTTATATGGATTGTAAATGAAATAAAACATTTTGTAGTATGACGAATGTTGCTTATTCAGTTTCTAACTGTTAAGCTTGTAAAATTTAATTGATAAAGTGTTCCACACTTTTGTTAATTTTAAAAATTTTGTTTTATGCCTATTCCTCACTTCACAGTTATTGGTATGACATATATGGTAAAAATTGAAACGTTCCGGTACTGAACAATTTACGAGTGCACCCCTGATTGTTCTCTCAGTCAGCAAATTAATTTTAAAGTTTTACTGGCCCATGACACCACTCTACAATATAAGTGCCCGCCAAGGTTGTATATATATATATACCAACACTACTCAATGTTTAGGGTAAAGCCGGGAGAGATTGCGCAGGTTCTGGAATTTGGGAAGGAATAGGACAAACGTGTTGCGAGTGAAGAACAAGTGAATACGTTACTGACAGACTCGTCAGTTGAATTCCTGTGTTGATAGAAGATGGTAGCTGAAACTTACCATCAATTTTCTGCATCTACGACACAAGTTAATTGCTTGAATTTTCGTAAACGTTGTGTACCGTATATTTTCAAATGAAGTATTTTACTGTTAAATAATTACAAATCAAGATGTATCTGAGCTAATTCTTTGTCAGAACTAGTGTTGTACGCATTTTGCGATCATTCTCGAAATTTGCACCCAGGCTATGTGGTGCGCAATCTCTCCTCCCGAATGAGGACAGTTGGCGCGACCGTCAAGTAGGAGAGTTTGCGCAGTATATTCATTTAATACAACGAAAGGAAAGATTGCGCAAAGTTATGTATAAATCAGGTATAGACTTCGGTGTCATTTTTGGTCCTGACCCACTAGACTACTTGACGGAGGAAAACACTGTGTGAAGAGCATAAAATTATTTTCCTCTGTCCACTTACCACTGTATTAATAAAGTGTATAAAAACTGTCAAGAGTAAGAAATGTAATTTAATATGAATTTTCAGGCTGCTTTAGCTAAGTACTTTTTTGCAATGTAACAGTTTATAATGTTTTGGATAACAAGTAGTTTCTATTTGGTTCGTACTACCGAATGTTATCTTATTCTCATGCGCAGTCTCTCCTACGCATGTGGGTAATCTTACCTACCCTAGTACGAGAGTTGGCGCAAATTAAGGATAAAAAAAATTATTATCATTAACCATACAATGACTTACATTACATATTA
Organism: Lepisma saccharinum; assembly: GCA_022664845.1. Taxonomy (NCBI): domain Eukaryota; kingdom Metazoa; phylum Arthropoda; class Insecta; order Zygentoma; family Lepismatidae; genus Lepisma; species Lepisma saccharinum. The sequence continues at coordinate 57,049 of JAGDQP010006868.1, read as the reverse complement.
ATATATTGTAATTGTGTATATTGTAATTGTTGTATTGTGTGTGTAATTGTGCATTGTGTGTGTAATTGTGTACCTTTAGAAGATAGTAAAGAATGTATTGTGTAATTTTTGAGACGTTTGAATAAACAAAAAAAATTAGTGAATTTTTCTTGAATTGTGCGCAATCTCTCCCGGTTTTACCTTATGCTAAAAACTCGATAGAGAAAACATTATAAAAAAATAGAAGCATGATGGTAAAAGGAGGCGCATGAGCAAACGGTATTGTCAGAATCAGAAGAAGAGCTTTAATTGAATCGGTAGTTGGAAGAAGGAAATAAATCCAAAAATCTATTTTGTGGGAAATTCACAAAAAACTGTATAACATTTTTAATGTTTACTGAAAGGAAACCATATAATTAGGGAATATTCAGAAATATATTCTGATCCTTGTGTATTGGTCAGACAGTTTCTAGGTATTGTACTTTTTCCTGTAAAATTAAAAAAAGTTGGTGTATTTATTGATGAAAAAATGAATGCTCAGACGAAAGTATGAAAAAATCGACCATATAAATGAAGAAAAACGCAATAAAATGAATGAGTGGTACCTCAAATGAATGATATTTACAAGAAATGTATGCACAATGAACACTAAAGCTACAAGAAAGTAAAAAATGCATATTTTTTCCGTCTACTAACTGACAGAAATTTCGCGTTAGGAATGGCCAAAACTGCTATTATTCCATAACAGCGATAGCAATAGTTGCTATACGCAAATTTGATAACAATAGCAATTAAAATTAGCAGTTTAGAAGAAAACGTAACTAAATAGGAATTATTTATTCCCGACTGTGAAAAAGCAATGTAAAACACCATTTCAGACGAACTTATTTACTTCTATCCTGTTATGTGTGCAGTAGAGTGATGGACTAAGGTAATTTAGCTCATACTATCACTGTTAGAAAACCATCGTATGTAATTATCTGAACTTGAACTAACTGGTGGAGAGCGAACAGTATATAAAACAATTAAATCAGGAATATATAAAGCGGTGAGTATGGCGGGGAGGGAGAAGTGTAATTTAGTTTCATGCTAAATTAGTATAATATTTTAAGCATGATTATATTCAGGGTGTTTATGAACTACAAAGACAAACTTCTGGAGGTGATTCCTCACATCAAAACAAAAAATAATTCCTCTCACAAATGTTGGAAATGCGCAGTTCCGGAGCTACAGGCTGCTGCCGAAAACTTGGAAAAATGCACTTTACAGCTTCATATTTCTATCAGTACGAACAGTAGAGCTGATGCGGCATGGTACCGTCAAAGACCTTACTACACTATCAGAAAATGCATATTTCAAAATTTCGCAATGGGCGCGTAAGGGATTTCCCAAAGGAATTAGGAGATTCCCAGAAATTCTCTGAAGTAAAGATGGCTTGAAATAAGCATAAATAGGACGGCATTCCACCAGGAAACAATAAATCGTTTGCGCCAAGTCGATATCTCAAGTAGATTCCATATACCGAACGATTTTAATTTAAATGCGTGGTTGCATAACAAGTAGGAATATAAGAATTTCATGATTTCAAACAACAATTTATTTATTTGTTATCAAAGAGATTGAATAGCATTGCCCAATTGGATGATATGAATGACGTATATCATCTTTACAGAGAACTACACCTTGTAATTCAAAAATTAAAACGGAGAAATTAAACATCTCGAATAGAGTATTAAATAACAACTGAAAGCAAATATTGTTAAAGAAATTTAGTTTCAAAAGTCCAAAATCGCAATAAAAATAATGTCACAAAATTTTGAAGATGTCTTCCTTCACTAACGTCGTCACAAGATGCATGAACGAAGAGACGGAACTTGCTCCAAGATTTCAAACTGTTATTTCTCAGCTATCCTGGTAGCGGCGAAGATGACCCTTTTTGGATTGAAACTAGATGTTTGTACTCATACCTGTCAGGCAACTGAAAGAATTTTAAACGCGAATAATTTACTAAGATTTCATGGTTTGGGAAACTGAAGTTCAGTTGCCTGTCTTAATAACTTGCCATGTTGATGTCTTCTACTGAACAAGGACCCGCCTCTTTCCCCATCTTCAATGACGATCGGAAAGCGCATCAAAGCAACACTGTTAACAGATCCTGATTTCTAACCAGGAAGACCAAAATTCTCACATTTCAACACTCTAAACAAACGGTCAAATTACCAAAAGTGAAGAAATCAGAAATATTCAGGAAGATTATTTAAATTAATAATTATTTACGAGCAAAGCCTTACTCTGGCGGGAAGATCTGCCAATAGAAAAGAACCACATAACTGAGATGAATAATTGATTCCAGACTAATGATAAAGGACGACACTGTTTATGCAATCAGTTGATTGGCAATAAACGGAAGGTGCTTCAAAAAGTAATTCAAGAGAAAGTAACTTTACACCAGAATAAAGAAAACGATAATATATACCTTTTCTCGAAAAAATGATAAGCGATGGTAAAAGAGTACTAATGATCCGGAGATCAACACAGTAAAAATCCTTCTCTTTTGAAGCTCAATATAAACAAAAGAAAACTGTCTAAAATCAAATACAATGGAACAGAGCTTCAAGGTCGTTACACCAGGCTAGCATAAGCAATTATGGAAGCAAGAAGAGTCAGTATTACAGTCAGTACAAGTTTCAGTTGATGAACCTCATGAGTTATCCGGACGGAGTAGTCACTTGAAGAGTCAAATATGGATGAAGTAGCAGATTTAACAAGACGTGTATACAAGATTTAGAATGCAAATATGTAACTCTTTGGCATAAGTTACGATTGTTGAATACAGTTGATGGGAAGGATTTGGCGGAAAGATTAGAGGATAAGAGACTGAGTTTCATAGATCAAGTAGGTGATTTAAATAATTCGAGCGAAGAAAGTTTAAAGTCTAATTGGTTCAAGGTGACAGAAATTGTAATTGAAATGGATACGGTATCTAAGGATGATACAAAAGAGACAGACTTGGGAGAATACAGTGAATTTTGAAGTAAACGAGAAAGAAGTCGCGAAGCCTGTGCAAGATGTTCCTAAAGAGACTGGTGTGGTCACGGTTAGTGCTGACGAGGCGTCAGTTGTGAGAATGTCCGAAAAGTCTTCGAAAGATGATGAAGTTGTGGTGAACGATAAAACTGAAGATAATGCAACTACTGATAAGTCTGAATCCAAACCTGGATTCCAGGCAAATTCATACGAACCCGAAAAGAAACAGAAGTCAATAATAAAGAAGTGGAGAAACCTATTGAAAGTGAGAAACAATTACATAAACCAGTTGAAAGCGAGAAGAAAGTAGAGAAATCCGTTGAAAGCGAGAAGCAAGTAGATAAACTAGTTGAAAGTGGGAAGCAGGAGATACTGAAGTGAGATCGTGGCAATAAGAAGAGTAATATGATTAAGTCAGAAAACAAAGCGAGTAGAAGGAAGAGGAAAAAGAAGTCAGGTACCTTAATAGCTGAGCAAGGAGAATTAGACGATTGGTTAAGTTCTAAAGAACAGGTACAAAAGCAGGGACAACTGAGTTGGATTACAGATGAAGATTTGTTGGAAGATAGAACAGAAGGTTTAGCGGATTGGTTGAAACCTAGGAGTTTTATATATTGTGATTAGAGTGGAGTAAGAGGGGGAGAAGTGCAAGGTTGCACGAAGTGAAGGTCATGGTAATATTGAACACAATAGACAGCTAAGATCTATTGTTAAATGAATAATGTATATTTAAAAAGATTTTAAATAAGCTGATTGTTGAATTGAATTTTAAATCAGTTGATTGTTTGAAGTGAGTTAAGCGTTTTTAATAATCATTGTTTTTGTAATGTGATGAATTACGTGTTATAGTTTTGTGAATATCAAAGTTTCGATTTGACATTGTGTCATATCTATATAATGAATGTGTACTTGAGGTCCTCTATATGTGAGAGTTGATTATGTGTAATAAATATTGAATTTGTGGTGGTCATCATCTCTAAAAAGAATCCATGGGTCTTAATGTTGGATTAGTCTATGTATAGAGACATAAAATAACTTGATAGTAGTCTTCGGAGGATAACCCTGCAGTACCTAAAGGGGGAAGCCGTAGGAACTGTGCCAAAACAGGATCTCCACTCCTGCAAAGTGATGTTGAGTGTTTGGTGGGATATCCGTGGGATAATCCATTTTGAGCTCTTGCCACGTAACCAGACCATCAATGCAGATGTCTACTATCAGCAGCTTCAACGCCTACGGACTGCATTGTTGGAGAAACGTCCTGCTCTGGTTAATCGCAAGGATGTACTCATCCACGGTGATAATGCGCGCCCACACATGGCCAGAAGGACCTGTGCTAAGAACGAATAATGTGGCCGGGAGAAATTCCAAGATCAATTTTACCGTTGCACTCTTGCTCGTGACGAACGCAGAATCAACTTTGTTTGAAGGACCTATCGCCATTGTCTAATAGTGATAATGACGGCGCAGAAATACCGTATAACCAACAAGAATTTAATAATACATACATTTTACGGAGGATTTTATGTGCAGAAGATGTCTATAAACAATTACCCTCTTAATATTGTCCGCTCGTGGACGTCTTTGGCGTCTTTTCTATTTTGTTTACCAAGTGGTTTTCTTCTCATTAATTAATTACCACAGTTTTTAATCATTAAATTAATTATAAGTTTCTTAAAAAGCGATAAAACAGTAAATTAATTATAAGTTTCTAAGAAGCGATAAAACGCGTGCTGCGGTGGCAGTTTTATCACTGGTAATGTATGCAGACATTATCCATACTCGAAAAGTAGGTTATCACGAAGTTGACTCGTATCAGGATAAACTTATGTAGTATCCGTATTCACAAACAATATTCAATCGTTAAATTACTTGAGCAGTACATAAACAGAAAATTCTGCATTACGACTCAGCTGTTCACCTTCCATGCTCATCACAATGTTTAAGTAGCTTCTTAAAATTTCATGAATAACTGATAATTTCTTGAATCTAAAAGCAAACAGTACAAGTTTATTAATAGAATTAATTTGAATTTTATTTACGACCTTTGGCTCAGGCTGAATGGATGATGATGGGAAAATTGATATGGAATGAAGAAAGTGGGAGGAAACGGAATAATCCCGAGAAATCCCATACACACGGGTTTGCCCACCACGAAGTCTACACGCAAAGAGCTAGGACAGAACTGAAGATCCCACGCACCAGAGGTGATCCCTCTACCACTGTGCCACCGCGGCTCCATATATTGACAGAATGATTATGTAACAATAATGTTGATACCCAGTGAATCTTTTCTTCGTTTCCATTTAACAAACGGAATGTAAGAGGAGCACAAAATGTGACTTGAAACCGGTATAAGAGAATCTATAAGATTACTAAAATATATCAATTTAACCCAAACGAGAAAAAGTAACGCTGAACGCATGGCGAAACATTAACTGACTTTCCGAGAAAAAGAAAGATATAAAAGTAGATTTGAATAATAGAAGTTTTGAATTATATCGTAACTTATAACATTTAATTTGCATGGTTGAATATTACGCTTAATTTACTTGCTAACCAACGAACAGAGCGTGCAGTAGAAAATCTTAATGTTCCATGAACATAACTTTGGATGTTTCTCTCTTAGGCAGAGTATCAATTTACAATTGCTATACTTTTGTCGGGTATAATACAAATAATTAGATCAGGGTTTACTAAACTAGGTTACGTGTACCAGTTCTAGTATGGAAACCCATGTTTAATGAATTGTTTACATGACATGTTACGGGCTTAGGTTATAGCTGTCTGTCTGATTCATAGATTGGAGGTGAAAAATAGTGCTTCCCACACGGCATAATGCAGTGATTTATTCGGGATTTTAAATGAGGTGTGAGTATAAAACTAAAATAAGGCGGGCTCAACTATGTTAAATCACGCTATCTGCTGTTCTTTCTACATATTCAGGTGAGGTTGTAAATGAACAAAGTTAAGCCAATGACATTCAAATATCGACCATCACATTCGTATATAGCGTTGTTATTAGATATTTGCAGGAAAGCGGTTAAGACAGATTGCAGCCGTTGTCAACTGTTCCACCTTATGCTACAGCATGGAGAGAAATTTCTTTTTCTTGTGTATACGGGCCTTGATGGAAATAAATAGAATTCCTAATATAAGTATATCTGAGTAGCTTAGTTACAAACACTGCCAGGTCCAGTTTGTAAAATTTTCTAGGAGCATGTAAAAACCGTTTGATAGATAGGTAAAAAGCATTAATGTTGCTATTTTTTATTTGGATACCAATATCTAATTAGAATTGAATGTGTAACAGATGTGATACATTGTATTAACAGTTTATTAGTTATTTAGACAATAAAACTGGACCTGGTCGGGTTTGCAACCAAGGTGTGGACGTGGCCGTCTTTGTAACAAAACTGCAGACATGAAACTATGGAAGTGATTCCTTGAGATTGTTTTTTTTTAATAAAACACATTTTAATTACAAGCTTTCTGTGTTATATTTTTAGCACATTTTTTACTTTTCTAAAAAAAAAATCGTTACTTGACAATTTCCAGAACTTCATCGTCATTGTTGGTTGCACATTCACACAGATCCTCTTCTTCGTTTTCTTGTGATTCAGCATGATTGGCTGAATGCTGTGATTGGCTACACTGAACCTGGCCGTGTTTGAAACTAAGCGCTTGTGAAGCTGGCCGTTTTTTGCAAAGAAGTCATGTATTTAAATAAAGGGAACAACGATCAAGGTCCATCGCATTTTTAAGTGTAAACACTTGAATTTAAAGCTATTTTCGCTTTGGGCATCTTTGCTTGAAGTCAAAGACATGCCTTGAACAAACAATAACTTTAAATTCAAATATTTACACATTAAAATGTTTTTTTCTCACAACTTTCAAAAATGGACCTTGATCGTTCTTCCCGTGTACCCTTCAAATGCATTTTTAACGCGTCTCTGGCCGTTTTTGTAACGAAAGAGATTTAGTATTGCATAGAGGGTAACACCACCTAACGAAAACAATGTCTAACTCATTTTGTGGGGAAAAAATGGACCTGGCCGTGTTTGTAACTGAGCTACTCATCTAACTTTCTTACCATGAAATCAGAAATGTTTAGGTGCACCAGTTATAGTAGTCCTTCACAGGTGGACTCATCAATTAAATTTATGAACACAGCTCCTTTGTGTTAACAACGGTGCCAATTGATCTAAAACCATTGAAAATCTCAGATTCTTCGTATCGAAAAATTATAAAAAATCGAATTCGTTTATACAGAATATCGACAGAGATCGAAGTTCACCTATATCGAAGAACCTTCGGAAATACATAATTCCTATCAAATGATTGAAAATCGAACATCAGTTATATCGAGATATCGCTGGAAATCGAATATCCCTTATATAGAAAATTTGTTATATAGAAAATGGAGTTACGACAGCCGGAAAAGAATAATATAAAACAAATTAAACGCATTTCCCCTTCCAATTTAAACAGGAGTATATCCTACTAGACAAATTCAGATAGAAGAAAATGATCGAAGTTTGGTCAATCCTGATGTCTTCCAAATACTCTTCGCTGTAGAAAGGGTTGCATAAATATAAAAAAATCTGAAATAACTTTAATAGGCTTCATCAAGCTTCGTAAAGAATTGATAAATCGTTAGTAATTTTACGAACTATAAAATTCGTTAAGTAGCAAGTTGTCAATTCTTAACGAAGGTCGATGAAACCCACCACGAGTGTGATTTCTAGGAAAGTTCGTAGTAAGAGCCGAAGATGTCTAAAATGTTATCAACATTGCTTCTTCGTCGATGCAAACAAGCTCTTACGGAATGATAAAAAAAAAATTAAATACATACTTTTCTTAAACAATTCGTACTAAAAAGTAAAACATAATTTTGTTTATGCATGAGCAAAAAGAGCGTCCTAGTCACTTTATAAATTCTTGAATTGGTGCGCTCCATTCGTCTCTTTTTACTCATATTTAGATATGATACTTTTTTTTTAATTTTATTTATGTCCCTTAAGCAACTTTGCCTCAGGCTGTGACTGTGTGAAGTAAGTTGCCAGGGTCTAGATTCCCGGCATTAACCTGCTGTGACTGAGAAAAAACCTGGAAAAACATCACGTAGAATGGCTGGCCACTGGACTTCAATCCAGGAGATTCCGATTCATTGCTGAATGACTGGGAATTCAAATTAGTAGCCAAACTTATTCACAATGTTCTTTTCCTTGTAGAATTATGGTTTTGTTGCATATGTCTCTTTTCTACTGGACCCGTAAATTATTTTTATATTTTATGTGAAAAATAACAGTATAAGGATATTTCATGTGAGGAAATTGAACAACAGTCGATACCGCATATTGCGGAAGTTTCTCCGGTAAAAGTTAAATACTTTGAATAAATTTACTGAACAGAATTCAGTTATTCCATTACTTTTCCATTCCGTAAGCGTTTATACTTTATGCAATCACTTTGTTCTTACAACAATTTAAAATCTATGTAATTGTACTGACACGTGTCAGATGGTAGAAAAGCCTGCTTGAGTTGAATTGAATTGCATAGATTGAATGGTCTCTAAGCATTATCTTGCATTTCTCTGTTTTTTTGCATAATTTCGATTATTATAACATAATTTTGTCCTGCTGGGGGAACATTTAATTTTGGGGTACTGCGTGCTATACATTTGTTTTCAGCTCGCTAGATTTTGTCAAGCCTAAAGATTGTCAGGCCAAATGTTGCCGCCAGCCGGACCACATATACAGGGTGTCCTAGTCACATAAGCAAAAACTTCGGGATATAATTTGTCACACCAAAATAAGAAGAAAAGATCCTATAAACATGGGTCCGATTTCGCTTCGTTTTCGAGATAAGGCGTTTCCAGCTTAGAGTCCAAAGTCAATCTCTGATAATGGAAAGGAAATGAATAATTCTTAATAAATCAGAAATGATACATTGAATGAAAATTTCACTGGCTGAAATTTGTTCCTAACGATATGGTGCATATGTGGAGTGAGAACACTATGTCACCGTATTGTCAGTGTTTCCAATCTGGTATAACATTTTTAAAAAATCAAATGGCACCACGTCGTTTTATTGGGTATTTGGCATCCTCTAGTGACGATAAACAACACATGTAAAGCATACACTGTAGTGTTACAAACTATGAATAAGAAAGAAATATTTTTGCGATTTTGTACAAACTATCTCTGGTACTAGAGGTCGTCGAATGCCATGTGGGCTTTGTGGTGGACAAACACCGTGTGCGTGGGTGTTCTCGGGGTGCTCCCGTTTCCTTCCACTTTCTTCATTCTACCAATTCATCCCATCATCATACATACGGCCTGAGCCATAGTTGTCTAAAGGCCTTAAAATAAATTCAAAATTCCTATTTATACAAAGTACGTACTTATCCTAAGATATTTCATACATAGTTTGCAGCACTGCAGTGTGCTTTATATGTGTTGTTTATCGGATCGCAAATACCCAATAAAACGACGTAGGGTCATTTGAATTTTTTTAATGTTATACCAGGTTGGCAACACTGACAATCCGGTGACACAGTGTTCTCACTCCACATATGCACCATGTTGTTAGGAACAAATTTCAGCAAGCGAAATTTTCATTAAATATATCGATTTTGATATATTGAGAATTGTTAATTTTCTTTCCATTATGAGGCGTTGACTTTGGGCTTCAAGTTGAAAACGCTATATCACCAAAACGAAGCTAAATCGGGCCATGTTTATATAGGAACATTTATTCTTTTTTTGGTGTGAGAAATCATCTCCCGGAGTTGTTGCGTATATGACTGGGACACCTGTATAGAAGAATCTTCCTATGTCTATGAACAGGACATCCTCGTCGAGAATGTAGTATCATGAAGACAACTGAAGGACGCAGAAGCAAATTCAATTTTAAAAATCAATCACTGGCAACCCTTGCTTCTTAGCCCCTCGATTAAACATTATATCTGAATCAAGACGAACAGCTTAAATAATTTAGTTCTGTACTGCATATTTTTATTCATAAATTTGTGAACAGTAAGAATTTTAAGAACAGAACATAGTATAAGATAAAAAAATGCTAATAGTTTTCTGATATAATAACAGACACATATCAAAACTTTGGATTCGTGTGGAGGAGTCCATGCGGTTCTGATGTGGTGTTTGGTATGAAATGTACTTAATACAAATATCATCACACCTAAAATTATACCAATTTTAGATAATATTGGCAAATGACGGTATAGTACCTATAAACTAGGCCCTGACCGACTACTTTCCAACATTATTTCTCCCACCCTATCACGGTGTGAGATGGCTAAAGGGTGTAAATAAATTTTATTCCAGTGCAATTCAATGTCCCAGAACTCGCAAAGCCCCCGAAATTATTCCTAATCCTCTAAAAGAATGTTCGTTATTCGGTTATCTCCTTGTCCAGTTTTCCGATAGCACTTTATTGTCTCGTTCAAATATACGTTTCTTTTTTATTGCGATTCTTTGGATATCAGTTTGCTACATCGCGAAGATAATAATTGTTTATTCTGTTATCTGCGTACTCTGAATAATGAAATCATCCGTATAATAATTGGAACATCCTAAAAATTTTCACATCCCTAGTATTGATGATGTATATAAAATCAGATGACTGTTATTACCATCACGAAATTTTATATTTTATATGGATTTTTTTTATATTATCCGTCATGGCTTATATAATCCGTCATCCGGATATTACCCATCATCCGGATACCAACCATCCTGACATTATCCGGCATCCAATTTTATTTCCCTTATCCGGATATACTAAATCCGGATGAATAGGCATCTGGTATCCCGATCATTTTTATCCGGATTTGGTCATCCCAAGAACTCCTCTTTACAATCCTCGATCCAATGTTATGAAATGTATCCTCGAGACGGTTAAATTCTTACGTGTTCTTTAATTTACGGTGAAGGTCTACCGGTATATCCATTCCAAAATAGTTTTCAGCTGTTTGTCTCATGCCAACACATATTATATTGTATTTTGCAAAAAAAAAAAAAAAAAAAACTAGATTTGAAAGTACTCATGCGAAATGGAAAAACATGTGTCGTTGCTCTACGGATATGCCTCACCTACTCTGGTGACGTTGCAGGGTCAATAATACCACGGAAATATTCGGGAAATAATGTTTTGCGTGCGCCTGATGGCCTCCGGGTGCATCCATCCACCTGAGTAAAAAAAAAAAAAAAAAAGAAAGAAAAGAAAACAATCTCACCACTTGTTGCGTCGGAATGTCGGATGCCTGCATTGCCCGGCTCTACTTTGGCTATCATTCAGCCAGCAAACAACCAGTTAAAAAATAAACAGTTTAAAAGTATCCCTACCTTTACAGTCTATTCTAGGAGATTCTTCATACTAATAAACAAACACATGCACATAAACAGGAACCTTTCGATCGACATGTTTCATTCATCCACACAACAGAAACAACACTTACAAGTTCATGTTTCGACGGCAATATTAACTACCAACGTTAACTGTATAGCGGGAATAAGATTTATGTGCGTCGTCTGCTATGAGCAGAATTGCCAACCACATATAATGAAATCGTGCATATGCGTGACCATAAACATTATCGTAGCTTATAATGTACTGCACGCATTATCTACATAACCTAATGTAAGGATCACGTACATTTGCATTAATTTGAGTGAAGAACTAGTTAAGCCTTAAAATCTTAATTTTACCTCAAGAAATATTTCCAATTTTAGCTGTTTTAAGAATTTTATCATCGCAAAGATTAACATTGAACATGTTTCGTTGTTTTTACTTGTTCTTCTATAATATTAGTCACATATCTTTGCTACTTACTAGGGACTGAATTGGACGACAGTGAGAACTGACTCCAAGATTTTGACCAAACTTGGCACACGTGTAGTCGAACATCAGAGATAGTAAACCGGAAAATTTGGGACGAGGATAGCCACCCGGTACAATGGTACGCCACTTTTGATTGTTATATGTTAACTCTACATAAATAGAAACATAATTTATTGTTTGAAATTAGCAATAAGTTTTACAAGTATTTATACAATATTTCGAACTAATACAAGTAATTATACAACACAAGAATCAACCAATTTCAAAATGCTGTTTTTTTTATTATTATTATTATTATTTAACATACAACCTTCTGATTATAAAGTTTTACTACAAAGTTCACAAATGCTCAATGTGCCCTTTTCCTGACGCACGGCATACCTCTATACAATAATCCAACTCTTCCCATACATGAACTAGCATATCGGAAGCTACTGCACCCACTGGTGCTTTCTTCGAATATCAACTGTATCTCACTTGTAATGACCAGATGTGCATTACCTGTACACTGCATGTATTTATTTGATAAAACTGCACTTGGATCATGATACAAACAGGAACAAAACAGACATCATGTACCTGTTCTCCACTGTATCCTACGCGTTTACAGTCAATATCCCTACTGTATATTATCCTGTCAATATCCGATAAATTGATATCCGATTAATCAAACAATTCATTGTTCGGATATTCGAAGTCCGATTATTCGAATAATTTTCATTATCCGAATAATTTTCCGGATAACGGATAATCGAACATTTTCCAGATAAACGGATAATCGAACATTATTCGGATAAACGGATAATTGAACATTATCCGGATAAATGGATCATTGAATATTATCCTGATAAACGGATATTTGAACATTATTCGGATAAACGGATATTTGGACACTATCCGGGTAAACGGATAAATGAACATTATATTATCCGAATGAACGGATAATCGAACAATTATCTGTGGAACAGATAATCCATGAATTATAATGGCTCGAGGGAAGATGCCACACATTTTGTTCTAGGAGACATTGTGCAGTAATTAAAAGAAATAGAAAAGCAAATTTTTGCACAAAAATATATTGAACTTTGATGCTCATACTGACAAAATTACATCAAACTATAAACAACGGATATATTCACTGTTCCTTACAGGTATGTTTCCGTGGGGGGAGCTTTGCCCCCCGGAAGGCTTCCAACCGCCCTCCCGAAAGAATTAGTGTTAACACTTGTTAAAAGTATGTTAACACTGAAATACGTATTATGTAGATATGGTTCATATTATTTTGAGAATTTTATTTATGGTCTTTAGGCATCTAAGGCTCAGGCCGTGATAGGGGAGGAGAAAGGATTCGGGTAGTGATGGCCATTTTCGAAAAAGGTGTTTTTCGATTTTCGAAAGTAGAGTTTTTCGATTTTTCGTTTTTCGAAAAGAAAAAATTCGATTTCTAACATATGATCGTTTTCTAACAGAGATAGTATGAGTTAAATTACCTTAGTCCATCACTCTACTGCACACATAACAGGATACAAGTAAATAAGTTAGTCTAAAATGGTGTTTTACATTGCTTTTTCACAATCGGGAATAAATAACACCTATTTAGATACGTATTCTTCTAAATTGCTACTTTTAATTGTTATTGTTATCATATTTGCGTATAGGAACTATTGCAATCACGGTTACGGAATAATAACAGTTTTGCACATTCCTAACGCGAAATTTCTGTCAGTTGGTAGAAGGAAAAAAAATATGCACTTTTTACTTGTTTGTAGCTCTAGTATTCATTGTACATACATTTCTTGTAAATATAATTCATTTGAAGTACCATTCATTCATTTTATTGTGTTTTTCTTCATTTATATGGTCGATTTTTCCATACTTACGTCTAAGCACTTACAACAAAGCATTCATTTTTTCCATCAGTTGGAAGAGGGAAAAAAATCCACGAACTTTTTTTAATTTTGCAGGAAAAAGTACGATACCTGAAAACTGTCTGAGCAATACACAAGGATCAGAATACCGTTCTGAATATTCTGTAAAAATATGGTTTCCTTTCCGTAAATATTAAAAATGTTATACAGTTTTTGTTAATTTCCCACAAAATAGATTTCTGGACTTATTTCCTTCTTCCAACCACCGATTCAATTTTCGTGAGTCCCCATGAGCCCCAAGAATAAAATTTCATGGAAGAAACATTGGATATAGGCCTATTGGTCTTTAAACTTTCATATCAAATAAGGAATCTTGTCCAATCCATGAGTGTAAGATACCCACTTATTTGGGGAGGATGATGATAAATGACAATAGTAGTGAAACTTCATGACTACATGTTCTATATGACTAAAATACATGAACAGGTATGGATATCTTTCCACTACTTCAGATTGTTACAATGTCCAACTTGACGACATCTGCTTAAAAACGCAGATTTCTCTCCCGTATATGCGTAGCCTAGTCGGTAGCGCGCTAGACTTCAGTGCAAGCGGTCCCGGGTTCGATTCCCTGTGGGAGTTAAAAAATTTCGGTGTTGACCTAGCATCGTGAGGACAATTGGGGAACTGCTGCGAATAAAAGACAGTGGCGATCACAGTGAGAGCTTCGGCTCTCCTCTCCCAACCCGTCTGGTCAGCGTGGGAGCAGTAGACCAAATCCTCCCTTCGGGGAGAGACCTCATCCACTAGTGAATTGAATTAGCTGTGATATATTATACAGACGCGGATCCAGGATATGATCAGGGGGGGCTAAACCATAGTTTTGTCACTTTAGCCAGTGTAAAGTAGGATTGAAGGTCATTTTATACAGTGTATACCTGCAAGTCAAGGGGGAGCTATAGCCTCCCTTGGATCCGCGCCTATATATATACATGTAGCGCGTTGTAGTAGAGCGTTGACTTGTGTTCAATAAGTCCTGAGTTCGATACCTGCGTTGGCCATCTTGACTGAGGTTTATCAGTACTATTCTTAGTCACACAAAGTTAATGCTGAGATGGTACCTTCGAAACTAGGCGCTAGCTGACTTCTCTCCTACATCCTAACTACACCCATATTCCGGCCTGAGCCATATATAGTTACCTAGAGGCCATAAACGACATTCTAATTCTATTGAATACGTACACAGACTAACATTACAAAATGTCCTTATATGACTCTATTCTATCGAAGAAGAATAGTTCAAAAAATGATTGTCTAACCAAAAAACAATGAAAACAGTCTTATTTGATAAAAATACATTTAAGCAGTGAGCATCAAGTGGCGTGCTGCCTTGTTGAGTGCATTTTCTACGCTCTCATGAAATTTAGTCCGATTCTAAGCTATTTACTGAGTAGAGAAAATTATTTTTAGGATTAAAAGAAAAAAAGATTTTTTTTTTTTGTAAGTACTTGTTTCGTCTCCATGTGACATTCACTACATCCTTTTAGAGAGAATACTGACTAATTCGTTTACACCATACATTTTTTTTCATTTAGGACCATAGTTATGGAATTACACTACTGTAGACATCTTTCCCCATTGGGCATCTTCCCTCAAGCCATCCACGCTATAGGAAGAGCGTATTAATACACATTTAAGCGAAAACTGTTATGCATTAAACTATTGAATGAAATTATAATTATGGCCATTTGGCTCAGGACATGAAGGAGAGAGGGAAGATGTGAGAAGGAAGTCAGTCAGTATCTAGTTTGAAGGTACCATCCCAGAAAGATCAGGAAGTTTCGGTGCAAACATTAGAACCCACTTTGATTATTATAGAAAGGCTGTAAAGCTCCCAGAACGTGTTTACTAATGCAATAATCATTGGATTTGTCAAAATTAAGTTAGCAATCTGTTTTGAAGATTAGTTTTAATATTTTGAATGTTTGTATTGTTATTGATGATAATTTCGATCTGTGTCTAAATTTATAAGTATAAAATTCATACAAATTTAACAGTCTATATGAACTGATTGACTTCTTTTCTTCTTAGAAAGAAAACGAATTTGTAAAATAAGTAAGTAAAGATTCTCCACTTAGAAATGAATTGTCTTAAGGGGCCGTTGAAGTACTACGTAAGCATTCAAGTCGCGAGAGGGTCAAGCTTTGCTTATTTTCTCTGACAGTAGGGAAGGAGGATCAGAGCAATGTTTACGTAAGATCCGTTAAAAAGCTTGTTAGTTTAAATTTAAAGACATTTTTTACTACGAAATAACGATAAGAAATTTGACGTGTTTTACGAAAGCATAAGGGAAGGGGCGGGTATATACTATTTTTACTTACAACGGGAAGGGGGTCGAAAATGACTAAACTGATACTTAAATGTCCCCTAAATCACCATTATATATCATCGATTTTGATTCCGGTTCAACATTTTTAATGGAATATCCATGTCTTTTAGAAGGTTATTTCTTCCTTTTACCTTCATTGTGAGAACACTATTAACCAAGTGTAAGAGGAAGATAATGTTTAGTGTGTCTGATAATAATGAAAGTTATAGAGTACGAAAACGAAAAACACACATAATGTAAAAAATAAAAACATTTTATGCCATCTCAAATAGTCTGGTAATTGACCACACAGTGACATAGATGCATAACTTGGGCGCTTAGACCCCTTGATCTCTCCCCAAAAGACTGAATGATACTAAAATATTTGTGCTCCCCCCCCCCTCTCACTCTCTCTGAGCGTATTTAATTGGATAACAATTAAGCATGTTATCCAGAATTAATTTATGTGAAGAAATTTCTATAGCATGTACCTGTTTTCTTCGTGAAGCTTAATCAATTTTCTTAATCTGTCGTAAATCTCTTCGTTCAAAACGGAATGTTTACTACTGAACAGGTTGCTGGTGTTAGCAAACTTAAATAACGTTATAATAATGTAGCAACTAATTATTCATTATATATTTTAACTTTCCTCTTTTGCTAATTTATCAATAAACAACATTCACCAGTAATTTATTGCACAAAATTAAAACAACCTGCACTGAAATATCCTGGACCCATTCCAGCATATGCCTAATGAGAAAAGGAAAACTCTCATCAAAGGTTGACCTTTAGTTTGGAACCTAGGACATTCGGAGAGCAAAGTATTGTAACTGTTAGACTAGACTTCAATGCTCTATTCCTAGAAACAGGACATGCTATTGATTGTCTTGTCAAAAGAAAAATAGTTTGGATGGTCCTGAACATTCTCCTTCGGTCCCAGGAAGGTTGAGAAGTGGAAACAAATAGCTTTTGTTAATCTCAAAACTATTTTCTTCAATAGCGTGTCAAACTAACTGTAAGTACATTCCGACAAAGTGCTTGCAGATGTTCATGTAGCTCGAAATATTTTCTGGGGAAACACGTGCATTTTTTTAATCTGATTGTGTGCATGCCGAAAATAAGGTGTTCTAAAATATTTAGAAATGTCGAGTTCCTAAGAACATAGCGGCATGCTAACTGAAGCGCGACGAACCCAAGTACAAAGGAATTTGTCACTGCTGATACATATATATAATAATAATAAATCACAGCCATATTCAATCCACTAGTGGATGAGGCCTCTCCCTGAAGGGAGGAGTTGGTCTACTGCTCCCACGCTGACCAGACGGGTTGGGAGAGGAGAGCCGAAGCTCTCACTGTGATCGCCACTGTCTTTTATTCACAGCAGCTCCCCAATTGTCCTCACGATGCTGGGTCAACACCGAAATGTTTGAGCCCCCACCGGAAATGTTTGAGGCTACGCAGGAGCTCATATATATACATATATATAAGAAATATACCCATGTTTCTGTATGTGCTGCAATTGGTTAGTCCTTCGTTTTGATTAGTGTGAAGACTAGAAAGAGAGTAAAGATGTCTCAAAGCAATGTTTGGAGACATTTTGAGAAACTATCAAGTGATATGGCGAAATGTAAATTTTTGGACGAACGACAAATGTCGCATGCATAAAAAGATATCGCGAGTCGCGACATTTGTCGTCGACGACACAACGATAAATATCGCGTGCATACGCCCGTGCGCACTTCGTTTCTCTGGACAATTTTTGAAATACTTGTATAAAATACACAATGTTAATACCGTGCCTATATTCAACATTCCATATTTTGTGCTTGCCGCGTGTGTTGCGAGATTGTGCAACTTTCGGAGATTCAAATTTTTACATCTCCTATTTTCTATAAATCTGAGTGTACAGAGCGATGAAAGTGAAAACTGTTCTTCGTAGCTTGGTTGGTAAAAGCAATATGCTACCAGCCCTACCACCCACACGAGCATAGCATATGTGTTTTATCCTCGCTTTCGCAAAGATCTTAACTTGTGTTTTAGGCGAGCAAACCTAAATAGAAAGCTTATTGAATAAATAAGATATAGAAAGCTTCGCGCGTGATAGATGTTGATCCATTTTTGAAAAAGAAAGACGAATACATTTTATTCAATACCAGTTTTCGTCTTACATCGAAAGAAAAAACGATGTTTTATTGTAGCAAATACACCTAGCTCTCATACTTAACAGGAAATGTATTTCCTCTGAGGATCTGTAAGGTTTTGTGTAAAAGTGGTCCACCCCCTTCAATAGCGTAATCGAGATCTTCGCAGTCCCAACCAGTTGCGTTCCGGGACAGATGCCCCTTCCTCCCTACCTCCAGGGCTTCAAAAAAGTCTTGATTGTAAATAGTTTGGACCACTTTACTAAGTTGTAAGAACACAATTATTTACATATAAATTAATATTATCATAATTAGTGTTCTGCCGGAATAGTCAGGTCCTTCAAGGCAAACTAAGCCCTCACCATTCATCCTGATCTTGGTCTTTCATTTTCATCACAAAATACGATTTATCTTCCTTAACATTGGATTCTTCTTCTTTTTCCTCTCTTTTTCTCAACCATACCTTAAACTCTGCGCAGTCAATGTCCTAATCAATTTCTCTTTCTCTTCTTCATTGTCTCCAGCATTGTTCGTCTCTCGCTAATGCACTTCCTCATTTCACATCTTTATTTTTATGTTATACGCATCAATCTTATCATTGAGCTTTAGGCAACCTTGGCACATGCCGGGATAGGGTAGGGAAAGGGCGTGGAAATGAAGACGACCAGGGCCTAAGTTGAAGGTATCGTACAGATGTTTGTCTGGTTTGACTGATTAACGAAGAGAAAAGATAAAAAAATATTTGTTTGGAGACCTTTAATTCTCCGAAAAAATATAAAGTTAGAAACTTTTACATCGTCATATACTATAATGGCATTTAAGAATGTGCCCAATTTCAGTGAGATGCTTGATTAGTCTACGAGTTAAAATAAATAATAAGTAGAAACCCTGGATCTTGAGTAGAGATTAACTTCATTCTTTAGTACAAGCCACTAACATTCTTGAGTGCTAATGCCAAAATTCTAGAGTTCACGGTCCATTTTAAGTCAAATTAGTAAATTTATGAGTGGAAATAAACAAGTGAGGCGGACTCCAGTCGGGAATTGTGCACATAAGCTATCGCCAATCTTCAGCAGCGAGATCAATGTTTATATATTTATATGATCAATGTTGCGTTGCGAGACATATTGAAACATTGTGGCGAGACCTTTTCAAATATACATCAACTACTTTTCTTGTTCAGTCGTTACAAAGTTGAAAATCCGAATCTCGGGAACCGCCCCTGCTGGAGAAATTATTCGGGTTTGAATACGTGTTGCCGAGGTCTTTCCAATGACACCTCAACCACTTTACTAGCCCTAGTAATTTCAAAGTTTAAAATTCCCCCGAAACTTGGCAACCGCGACTGCAATCTGGATGAGCGATACGGGTTTGAACACGTCTTGCCGAGACCTTTCCAACGGCGCCTCAATCACCTTCCTAGCCCTAGTTGTTCCAAAGATATAAATCGTGCTCGCTATTTCTGGGACCGACCCGATCTCTGAAACCGCCCTGCGATTTGGATGAATGATACGGGTTTTAACTCGTGTTGCCGAGACCTTTCCAACGACACTTCAACCACTTTCCTAGCCCTAGTAATTCTGAAGTTGAAAATTCCTCTCTTCGAAACTCGGGATTAGCCCCTGAAATCTGGATTAATGATACGGATTTGATGTTTGAACCCGTCCTTCCGAGACCTTTCCAATGACACCGCAATCATCGTCCAAGCCCTAGTAGTTCTAAAGATATATATTGTGCCCCTATCACTGGGACCGCCCGTGCAATCTTGTTGCCGAGACCTTTCCAACGCTACTTCAAACATCTTCCTAGCCATAGTATTACCAGATGTGAAGTGCCCTATCTCTGGCACACCTCCTGCAATCTGGATAAATGATACAGGTTTGAGCTACTCTCACCGAGACATTTTCAACGACACGTCAATCACCTTTCCAGCCCTAGTAGTTTCTGAGTTGAAAGTTGTTGACAGACGGACAGAGCGGG
This sequence comes from Lepisma saccharinum, assembly GCA_022664845.1. Taxonomy (NCBI): domain Eukaryota; kingdom Metazoa; phylum Arthropoda; class Insecta; order Zygentoma; family Lepismatidae; genus Lepisma; species Lepisma saccharinum. The sequence goes on along the minus strand of JAGDQP010006868.1, from coordinate 36,821 downwards.
TGCATAAGGCTTCACAGCATTAGTTGCTGAAAAAGTTCAAGTAATGTTCTGCTTTAAAAATGTTTAACAAATTGTTATAGGAAGATGATTTTGCACTAAAATAAATATGGAGGTCCACATTATCCGAACAACTTTCCTCTTTAAATTTCATCGTTCTTGGGACAACAACTATTCGGATATCCGTTTGTTTGATTTTCGCATAATCGAATAAACGGATATCCGTTTCTCCGTTGTTCGGATATCCGATTATTTGGATTCGAATAATGAAATTATCCGGATAATTATTCGAACAATATCCGGATGAATAATTATCAGGCATCAAACATGTACCTGTTTTCCATTGTTTCCTATGCATTAACAGGAAATGTACGTTACTCTTTTACAAGTGTAAAACAAGTTTTGGTCACGTGACGATCTTCAAATATCAACTGTATTTCCCTTGTAATGACCAGATGTACATTACCTGTACATTGTATGCATTTATTTGATAAAACTGCACTTGGACCATAATAAAAACAGGCACAAAACAGGCATCATACATGTACCTGTTACCTATTGTTTACTGTGTGTTAATAGGCAATGTACATTACTTTTTACATGCGTAAAACGTGCTTTTTCCATTTAAACCTACTCACTTTTTGCAGATATATAATGCTTATTTAGCAAAACATAAAAATAGTGGTGAATTTAGAATAATGACTTTTAATTGTGGATTACGAAACTTACTTCAACGTAAAGTAGAAGAGGTAAGGTATAAACTAATTTCAATAGAAATATTATATGGTCCTGAAAACACTGACTTTGCCATTTGAACTGTTAGTAAAGATAATGGAGTGTACTTTTTGCAGTACTTTGCTTATTTTCGACTCGTGTTTATTAGAAACAGTAAAACTTATTTACAACAAAATCAAATTCCTTGTAGCGGATGTACATTAAACATTACTCACCAGTGTATAACACTGGATCCGTTATATCAAAACATTTAATGAATCATATAAACGATCATAAAACATTTGTTGAATTTTATGACATTTATAAGAAACACGGACATTTAACTATTTCAGTGAATGCTTTTTAAGAAATATAGAATTTTTTTTCAAGATACAGAATTTATTGCACAGCTAATTCCAACTATTATTGAACAACAATTTTCTCCAGTAAAATTTTTACTTTGTTCAAGAGAATATATTATTGATATGCAAGGTTTTTAAAAAATGTCATCCCGTTTTTTAACGTGTTCAAATTATTTTAAAAAAAGTTCTGATCATTTAAATGTGAAATAATAAAAATTTCAAGTGATGATAAGTTAATATTTTATTGTATGGTAAAACTACCATGTGAAATGGTAGAATTAGCAATAAGCTATCAAAAACCAATGTGAATTATTAACTGAAAATTTTCACGGATTATTATGGGGTACATTCAATGCTTATGCTATAACTCATATTCGAAGAATAATTGCCTAACTCTGCGAAGTACATGCAGTATTCTTTTGTAAAGGCACTGAAAAACTACAATGGATTCAAAAGTTGTTTCAACTAAAGAATATGAAAGATGTTAATGATGAAGGTTTTCATTCGCTTACTTCATTAAATTTTAATGTCAATGTGAAGTGTTGTGCTTACCATATACCTAAGCAATTGAATGGTTGCGCTGGAAGAAATAGTGTGCAACTTCAAAACTGTTTAAACTTAGAGTTCAAAAATTGTTGAAGAATTAAGATAAAATTGTAATTTTGTTATTATACATGTACTATTATACTACTACTTTTACAAGTATGAAATAAATTATTAAATATTATATAGAACTTGATTTTTAGTTACCCATGAAACGATAATACTTTAACAGAGAAAAATATTTAGAGAGAAAATATATGAATAGAATAAAATATGAAATAGTTATCTTTTCAGGAAAATCTGTATAATACTTTACTTTTAAAAAATCGATTTGGAATATTTCTATTTTAAAGGAAAAGTTTTAAGTAAAATACTTTTGTTTAAGTGATAAATAAGTTACAAAACTTAGACGTAAAAATAATTCAAAACAAGTTTTTTGTTTTCGTTGACATAAATAATTTCTTTGAAGTAAACATAAATTAAAACAACTTTTTTGTGAAATACATTACTCTTTATTAAACTAAAATATTTTCTAATTATTAATTTAAATAAAAATTTAGAATAAAAATACTTCCATAAACTTTAAGTGAAAAATAAATAACCTTGTTAAAATTTCATTGACGTGAAAATGAAATAAATTATACTACGTTTTGTTTAAATAAAAATAATTTGAAACAAGTTTTTGTTTGACTAACATATTATTTTGTAAAATATATTATAATTTTCATTAAACTTATGTTTAACTAAAATATTTTCTAATTATTAACTTACATCAAATATTCTTCAAGTAAAATTAAATGACTTTCATAAGTTTTAAGTGCAAAATAAATAAATTACAGAAAAATTCATTGAAGTAAAAATAATTTAAAACAACTCATTTTGACTAAAGTATTATTTTGTAAAATACATTATACATTTTATTAAACTTTTTTAACTAAAATTTTAACGTAAATATTTGTAAGTATTAATTTACATAATTTTTATGAAGTAAAATTTATTTCATAAACTTTAAGTGCAAAATAAATAACTTACAGAAAATTTCGTTGAAGTAAAAATAGTTGAAAACAAGTTTATTTTTGTTTAACTAAATTTCAGTAAAATATTTTCTAATTATTAACTTGCATAAACAATTCTTGAAATAAAATAAAATTACTTTCATAAACTTTAAGTGGAAATTAAATAACTTCGTTAAAATTTCATTGAAGTGAAATAATAAGTTAAACTACATTTTGTTTAAAAATAATGAATAAGCTAATTTGAAATTTTTATCTTCCAAACTAAAACTTTATTCTTAAACGGTTTTTAAGGAAAAAGAAAAACTTTAAGTGAAAATAAAATAAATTATAGAAAATTAAGTTACATAAATTCGAGATTAAGTAGAAAATGAAATAAAATTATTAAACTAGAAATTTAATTTATAAAACTGAGACTTTATTTTTCAAAATATAGTTTTAAAATACTTACAAAATAAACAATATGGTAAAAATAAAAATAAATGTTTCAGAAAATAAGCGAAACATTTTTTTGATTAAGTAAAACGTTTTACTAATTTTTTAAGTTGAAAATTTAATTTGATAAATTAAAACTTTCTCACACAAGTAATTATAAATTTTCGTGAAGTTTATTGAAGTTAAAACTGAACATGATTCAGTTTTAAGAAAAAAATAATAATTAAATGAAAAATATTAAACTATATATATAGCTAAAGATTACTCTATTTTACAATTTGTGCTTTCTAACTTACAGGCAAGAAAAAGTTGATCATGCTTTGTAAAATATATATCGAACTTTGCAATAAATAATAATAAGTAACGTTCTAACTAGATTAAAAGTCCTCAGACTTTTATAAAAGAATATGAATTAGGCTTAATAGCTTTCTGACATGACAAAATTTTAATACTATTTCTAATAAGAACATTCTTTTAAATTTCTTAATACTATTCTTAAATTGAAAAAATAATAATTTATAAATTATAGAAAATATATAGAAAATTGTTTTGAAAATTCTTTATTCCTATTTTAACTTAACATTCATCGTATTAAAAATAATAACAACGATTTCATATCTTTAATTTTTTATTTTCAACTTTTACTTTCTAACATTCATAAGATTAAAATGTATTAAAAAATCAACACTTAAAATTAAAATTCTCTTTTCTAATTTGTAGAAAAAGTACGTTATAAGGAAAATTAAAAGTATACAATAAGTTTTCCTCTTTCCGTAATTTACAAAAATAATTATCATTGAATATATATTAATTTTATATTTCACCTTTAATATTTAACATGAAAAATAATAATTTTCTTATTAATCTCTACATAAAATATAATTGAAAAATTTATAACAAAAATATTTTTGTTTTTAAGAATAATGATTTTGAACAAAATTTCAAAATGTGAAATAGAAAAAATCTAACTTCTAAAGGAAAAAACATTCAAGTTTTAAGAATGAAATTTCTCTTGGTAAAAGTGACAGAAAAATTGACATTCTGTTCGAAATTCATGTTTTACCTTGAACTTTGTAAGATACATAAGATTTATAACTTTTAAAGATTAAACTCTCTGAATAGTTTCCTTTGTTAAAGATGAAATAGAATAAAGAATTTGTAACCTTCTAAAAATTTGTCTGAAATTTTTTTGTAATTTCATCAAATGAAATATTATTTCATAATGGAAAATATAGTTTATAACTTCCACAAACAAAATTTAGAGACCCATTTCATGCAATTCTGAAAACAAATTAAGCGCTTCAACTTCTGACTTTGGAGTTTTTTCTGTTGTTTGATCTAGTTGAAGTAATTTCTGAAAATCTATACCCATTTTCTTTTTCAATAAATGTTTCAACCCACGCGCAAAATATTTTTCTGAATAAAAAAGTTTCCGTGGGAATCTTCATATCTTCTTCAATTGCTACTAGTCCCTTAATTGAACGTTCATATATGACTGTTTTTCTATAATTTGACAATCATGAATAGTGTAATTTTCTATTCTAAAGAAACAGTCTAGACAAGCAGTATATTGTTCTGGTCTCCATTTTTTCATCGAACAAACTCCGGATAGCACTCATAATCTTCACCTTTCCATACGCCTTCACTTACCTCATGTAAAAGAGAAAATATTTTTAAATTATATGATATTCCCTTCCGTCTATTTTTGAAGGATTGAATTATTTTTCTATAATTATTTTCTTTTTAATTAATTTATTAATAATTAAATAACTTATCGTATTAAATTTAATATATGTACTCTAAATGTAGAGTAATTGATTTTTTCTTTATATTTGATATGGAGTTTATAAAAATTTCTACCGGTTACTCCTTTTCATTTAACATAAGTTTACTTTTTCGCTGATTAGGAGAGCCACCTAGATTTTAATTTTTCCCAATCATTTTAAAATAAGTTAAAGAGGAAGCTTTGATAAATTATTTTCTTACACATTTAAATAAATAAAGATTTTTAAAAATATTTATTTTTAACCTTTTATTCACTTTCTAAATATTGAAGTCTAAATTTCTATTTTCTTGTATTTAGCCATCTATAATACTAATGTAAGGGGAAACAATTAACATTTTGAATAGTTTTGTGGAAGAAAATGAATGCTGAATGTTTAAGTAAATACTTATAATCATATCCCCCTTCTTCATTATCTTCCACTAACAATGTTAAAGCATAGACCTCATAATAGATGGACTTATCACGTTTCCCTATTTCTGGCTGCGCTAAAACTAATTTATTTTTGTTCAGCGCACGTGATTTTGAAGCCATCCGTTAGGTAGCTCTGCCATAGTCCTCATAGTAGAATATGACGTCTATTACAGAACTATCTAGCAGATGGTTTCAAAATCACGTGATCTGAACAAAAATCCATCAGTTTTAGCGCAGCCAGAAATGGGGAAGCGTGATAAGTCTATTTATTATGAGGTCTATGGTTAAAGTCTACGTAAAGTTATTATCCTTTTCTATTAACTTCATGTGTTGATCTTGTGTGTTCAACTGTGTACCCACTTCAGTAGTATTTTCCTCTAGTTTAGCACTCATGATTTTATTTTGATTTTCTCCTAAAATAAATAATAGAAGATGAGAAATAAATATATTTGTTCAAGTAATATTATTTCCTACTTTTAATCTTACATTATAAAGGTAAGTATTCACTTAACTTTGAAGGATACATTGTATGTTATTATTCATTATTTTGCTTTCGAAATTATTAAGATCAGAAATTAATAATAATAAATCAGGTTAAGATGAAGTAGTGCTATTTGAAGTTAAACTTTTTATTATTTTAATTTTTATTTTTAAATTATAGAATATATAATTTATTTTTAATTGAAGGAGTCTTCTGGAAAAGAATTATAGGAAAGAAAAATTAGGAACCATTCTTATGAATATTTATTAAAATATTAGGCGGAGGAACATGAATATTCTTATTTTTCTTTTATATCTTCTGATGTTCACAAGAATTTTTCTGTGTTTCAAAAATATAGGTGTTTATGTGATTGCACAATGTTAGGAAATATTAACCATTCAAGTTAAGTTGAACTTGGTATTTAGGCAAGTATTTCTTTCTTTTGCCTGAATGAACAATAGACCGACGTGGAGTAAGGTACAACATGATTTTTTGCACCGGGGAGAGGTCTCTTTTTTTTAACAAAAGATCAACCTTATGTTTGGCAGAGAAGTTAACAAAGAAGGCTGCAGTTGCATGCGGAGCATGCACGGATTTGATTTTTGATGGATGCAGGTGTTCGGTGGAAAGTAGGTCATAACATGGACTGTGCTAAGACTTTTTATTTACGCAGTTCTTCACTTGGTCTTCATTGTTCTTTAGAACAAGCTGGATCTAGTTAGAAAAAGTTGAGATTTCTTACTGTATATACAAGACTTAAAATATTTCTGCTCAGTTGTGTTTAAAATATCAATAGTGAAAGTAGACCAATTAACTTATCAAGCCATATGCACTTCTTCGAAGATCCAAGTGGTGAGGAAAGCATGGCGGAAAATGAATTCTCATCTCCGGCTATTTCTAGCAGTGTCTCGTTGTCAAGTTTAGAAGTAATATTTATATCAGATACTGATTATTATTCAATTATAAATGTGGAGGAAGCTGAGGGGAACAACGACATGGCATGTTCTGCTATATCGCATAGTGAATCTACGTCAAGTGTAGAACTGGATTTTATTTCAGAAACTGAAGATGAGATTTGTGATAATAGTGAGGAGGAAAGTAAAAATATTATTGAATCTACATATACCGCACTCTGTTGTCCTCCACGTGTAAAAGAAAGTGTATATTCTTGTCGATGTGTTAATGATATAATTCATGAACAGTGTATTTATGAAGTCATTGAAAATTAGAAAAACAAAAACTTTCCTCTGATCTGTGCAAAGTTTTATTAAGTTGCTAATCGAGGCATACAACAGTATGTCATTCGTTCTGTAGCTGAAGAAGTCTTTGACTAGGCGTACATGGAGAGTGTTGATGGATCCTATTAACCTTTTAGAAATTTATAATACTTATGTATTAAAACACGAATATTTTGATAATATCGAGATTTTTAAATATACTTTGCATGCTTTACTTATAGTTAAGGGTAGAATATCAGAGAAAAAACTAATTGCGAAATATATTAACGCTGAACCTGATAGTGAATAATTATGAGCATTTTAAATTGTGTAATTCTTTGAAGAAATTTGAAGTTGCAGAAAAAGCAAAAGTACATGTTTATTTGAACGTGTGAAAGATAAAAATAGTGTAACGTTTTAAATTTTTTCTATGAAAAATTTTGAAGCTGTTAAAAATAGTCTATGTATACTTTTTATACATAAATGTTATGTATGTTCTTACAGAATGAAATAAAAAGAAAGTAAATATAAAACACCATAGCCTTTGATGAATTAAAAAAAAATAATATTATTGAAATTCTGGAAATGCTATACAATATATAGCATAAAGTTTGAACTTCTTGCATACTATCCTAAGAGTATTAATATTTATATATGAGGTTTTACGAAACTTTTCTATAATTATTTGTGATAAAATACGAACGTAAGTTCATCTACTAGTACAATAAATGAGAAATACTAAATCGTTCAACATATGCTACTTAGAGAGAAAATACTGGTTTTTCACATATATATTACTATAACGTGAAATTGTAGAAGATAATTCTATTTTCATGAATACTACCTTTTATTCTTAAATCTTAAAGTTTGCGCATGCAAAATTATCTTTTACAGATTTTTTATCATAAAAAATGAAGTAGTTTTATCTTATTTTACATCATGTGATTTATATGAAACTGTCACATAAGTTTGGATATTCTCTTTTATTTACCTCCTGCAGATGGAAATGGTTTCTTGTAGAATAGACTATTGATCAAGTTACGGGAATACTACATGCTTAAAGCTAATTTGAACTTTTCACCATTTACCGCTCAGGATTAACCAAGATCATTGATGAGTAAAAAGTATATGATTAAAATATCTGTTTGTGAAGGAAAACTAAATTTTTGAGAGCATTGATAAAATGTCTTGTGAAATGTTACACCGTTCAGTGTTATCTCAGTCAATGTCCTGTGGGCGCTGGCAAATACTGGAAAATGCTACTATGTTAAACGATAATATGGTAATGTGCCGCACAGTTTTGCACCGTTTAATGTTGCGCCAAAAATAATCACTAAAACTCTATGTACCGACATTCACCAGTACCCCTTGTCACCCCTGATACATTCTAATAAGTAAAAGTTAAAATCATATTCTCATATTAATATTTTAGAGTTATCACTTTTAATTTTTTTTGCCTAAAGCAAATGTTCAAACTTATCTATGTTCTTCAAGCAGATTGTGTAAGACACTCTTTCTCTCTCTTTTAGTTTCATTTTATATGCTGTGAAATAACTTCATCTCTCTCTCTCTTTCTCTGTTTTAATTCACTTTATATCCTGTGAAATGTTTTCATCTCTCTCTCTCTTTCTTTCTGTATGTGTATCTCTTTGCTTTTCTAATTATTTTTCTTAGTTCAACCAAGCTGGTTGACGTTCAGCCAGTCCTTATACATTATCAAAGGTTGGTATACAAATGTGTTATACCCTGCAGAGTCCCATAAGCAAAAAACGTGGTGCACAAATTTTAGTAAAATACGTGAAGCGTAATGTTGACAATCACTGGGTCTTACTTAAAATAAAATATGCCTGTGAAAGTTGTAGATTGAATGCACAAACGAGTTAAAGAATAAGGGTCATTTAAGAACAAAGAATAATGAAGAGAGAGAGAGAAAGAAATGTATAAACTTATGCACAAACAAAAAAGATGTAATCAAGACTAAGAAAGATTGAACTGATCATTCACATAGTTACACGACAAATCTAATATATTGTATTCCTATAGACGACATCGAAATACAATTTAATTATTTTCAATTTTGTTCAAACAAAATTTCTCTTTCAAAAGCTACAGGAATAACGATATCGGCAGAGATGAGAAGGAAAAAAGGGATCTACTACTAAATAGAAAATGACTGAGTATGATCATCCTAATACATTTGAAGAAATTTAACATTTTCAAAATAATAAGCGTCCACCAAGACAAACTACCTGAAAACGGGAGTTGAATATTTCAGATATGAGCAAGTAATTTATACTTTACATTCAATAATATCTCAAGCCAGCTAAGCTGTCAACCCTATGAGAAACATATTCAACAGTTCTCTAAAAGTAATGTTATTATATGAAACCTTCTGAAAAGTTTTGTCTGAAAAAAACACTGGCTTTGATGACTAAAGGCAAGTCCCCTCAAATCTAGATAGCCATACAATTACTTTCAAAGATCCTACGAAATACGATTTCACAAAGTTACTGCATTAATTCTGTCCCAATACAAATTTCAATATAATTTTAAGTCCTTTAGGCATATTTCGCTAACGCTGTCAATCAAACTCAAGACCCTTTAGTTATAAAGCGTGTCAAATATATCTCTCATCAAATCAGATACAACTTGAATGGTAGAAAATTCAAGAATTATACTGAAAATCTAGTTGGCATTCTCTTAGTTATACTATAAAGTTTGTGTATTGCAAAACTTCAGCAGTCAGAGTCCCATCTTAAAATTTGACAAGGCTTCCCTCGTATACCTGGGACTAAAAATATTCTACTACGGTTTAAAAATATGATAAGAAAATACTTTTCTCGGTTAATCAAATCAAGTTGTAGCTGGAAATCTAGTAACATTCGCAGACTTCATAGTATTTTACCCACAAAGGTAATAGTTCTTATGAAATCAACTGCACTGCTTGGATACGGAAAAAACCATAGTAGTTTCGAATATCTTAGTTAATGTTTATAGTAAGTTTGACACAGTTAGGCCTAACTGCATGGAACGAGAATATTCTACAAAATCTCGCATTTAAAACCTTCTTTCTATAATGGATCCTTGAAATATATTTAAAGATATATTCTCAATCAATGACGGATATTCTATGGTACTTTTAAATTATGAGGAGAATGTTTTATTTAGTGAACTCTTTCGCAAGGATTTATTTGAATTAAGAATTATTCTGAAATATTCCAGGAATATCCGAAGAATATTCTATAAATATTCTGCAAATACTGCATTGCAAATATCATTAAACATCCTGCTGGTCTTCAGCTTAATCTTATTAATTATAAATTAAATTGCTCTACCTGTAACTTCTAATGCTGTAAGCTATATGACTCATCAGAATCTATACTGAACATCTTTACAATAACTGGCGGCTTATAATCTTCTTTTAAAAGTTACTTTCTTAAAATAAGAGCGGAAAACAATTGTTTTTTTATTTGAGGGAGACCTTAATCAATAGTCAATCGTATATTACATAGTTTAAACACTAATTCTTTTACACTTTGCACAAAAAATAATCAGCTCACTTCTAAGAAAAAAATAATTCAATTCCAACAAAATATTAACTACTGCCAATCTTGATTTTAGAGCGCAGCATGAGAAATTAAGTGTAGGAATTTTTTCTAAAATCATCTGGTTTCAGTACTTCTAACTTCAACAAAAGAGTAACTATGTTCGGAGAAGAAAGAAAGTTTAAGAACTAATGAAACTATATTCATCATAAATAAAATAAAATGATATGGCAAGCGTTTATTACTACAGTCAAGGATTTCACTCTAAGAGTTTCGTGAAATACTAAGATGATGAGCGCATCAGATGGGCCAATGTGTATGGATTTCAAAGTGCTATGAATAACTGCAACTTGGAACTGTTATTTTTATAACATTTTAGCCAAAGTAACAGTGATTTATAACAGATTAAGTAAAAATCAAGAATTTAATGCAGAAAGGAGTGCGGGATTAAAATATATTAACATGACATTTATTTGAAAGTATTTGTTTTTATTTGTTTCTCCCCTGTTCAGACTCTACAACATTGATTTAAACGGTATTGTAAAAAAAATCTGATTTAAGTGAGGATAGCCGTTGGATATCCTCAGAATATTCCGATTCATATTTTTAATTTTACGAAAGTGTACAGTTTTGAATCGTTTCATCTGTTTAAATAAAATGTGCAACAATTAGTGTTTAATAAGATTATTCAGAGGCCACTTTCGACTCGAACACCAGAGGTGATAAAGAAACAAATTTTTAAAAAATCAAGTTTCGTTTATCATAAAGTTGTAGGGAAGTTGCAAAACTAAAGTTAAATTTTCAAAAAGGATTGCCTTAATTCGGTAAAATAAGAGAAACTAGTAATCTGATTTCTTTTATATTATACACTCTCAGCGATTCAGCAAAAATTACACTTTAAGTAAATGTCAGCATTTAAAGATTGAGGGGATGTATGCAAACTTTTCCCGGTCACACATAATCTGATCAATATTATTTCGCATATAATCCAAGTCTTATTTTAAAATTCTCAGGTCATACTGCGAGGGTGTCAGTACCCCTTTACATGTCATGTTATTTTAAGGTTATCAGCTAGGGCCTCCTTGGTTTACAACTAATACAACTGTTTCGTTTATTTTTACCGGGAACAAGAAATTTTTGTGCTGGCAGTCGGCGTTTCGTAATCAATTAGCAACTGGTGGTAGGCGCTCGGCAAATAGATAGCGACACGTGTTTGGCTTCGGGTAGTATTACTTTTGCATGTTTAGGTGTTATTTTAGCAAATTATTATTGTGATTTAAGTTAAATCGTGTATATGTCCTTTGCTTTTATTCTTTTTACACGTTCCATATCAATCTGCTACCCAATCAACGTTAAAGCAGTAAATAAAAGGTTATGGTTTCAAATCCCGGCTGGGACATGAATATTTCTATTTTTGGATTTCGATACAAAATAAAGTTTATGCAAGTTGTTAGACTGTTAACAAATGGTTGATAAGCCAAGAGTTGAAGGTTCCAGGTTCGAATCCCGTCTTTGCCAAGTATATTTTTAGTTTCGGATTATATCTATAATGTCGATACAAAATAGTTTATAAATCTGATTTTCTATGTTAAATTGGTATCCGTTCCGTCTGAGGAAAATTACTTCAGGGTTTAATTCCCGCCTCGGACTATGAAATCAGCTTTCAGCTGATGATTCCCTTTAATGTCCATCAAGAAACAACACCAAAAGTGTTCTATCTTGAACCATGACAACGCAGACCAAATTTCTACAGAGCAGACTTCCAGTGGTAGTTTATGAAATTTGGATTCGATATATGCAAAAAATTGTATGCCTCATAATTGTGAAGTGTTAGTTATCTCGTGGAATTGTCAAGCAATACCTCTTAACGTAACGAACCTTCAATCCAGCCTAAGTGGAAGTTGCCTACAGCAACTGGAATCAACAGCAGTACATAAATATACAAAAAGTTGAGTGGTTTTAAAATAATGGAAGCCGATACAAAACTTCCAAAGTCGTAAGGAAAACATCTTAACACTCCTTTATACCTGTTTGAGCGAAAGTTAGATTAAAGACATAACAAATGAACTGAATCTACTTTTTATACACTTTTTTATATTTTTCTCTAAGCCAAAGTTTGCTTAAGGTTTTCTTTCTATTTCACAAAAGAGCATGAATTAACTAAAATATTTCAACGTCTCAGGTAAAGGAGAAGTGTATAAATACTGTATTTTTATGAATGCTATCTAAAAGTGTATATTCGACCACTAACTTCAAACAAATAATATTTTTAGCTTCAAATAGGATTCAACACTTGCCTCTGCTGCTAAGGATCGTAAGTTCGATCCCTGCTCGTACCATGTGGGTTTCTGATGGACAAACACCGTTTGCATGGATATTGTTAAACAATACCTCGGAGTTTTCCCGTTTCCTCCCACTTTCTTCATTCCACCATTAATAAACAATATTCAGCGTTTCAAAAATCCTTCCGGCTAAGACGAAGTTCTCTAAAGGCCATAAATAAATAATATTTCGCTAAGAAGATATGATTCAACTTTTTACTGGCCTAGTCCTATTTTAAAGAGAACTTTAGGATTTTTTAGTATAGAGATCCTGCACAACATTCACAAATCATATAGAGGCAAGTATTATTTATGAAATAGACCGAAAATTCAGTTCTGCTTTTTAACACCGTGATCCATGGTAGCCAAGTTCCTACACCGCCATTACTAGGTTTGATTTATACTCAATAAAATAATAATAAAGACCGACTGCATAGCCGTGCATGTGGAATAATGAATCCGGTCTGTACCTAAAGATGCTAAAACAAATTTAAAATCCGAAAATATTTAATTAATTAAGAAACACCTTATTTCACAACTGATCGTTCTGACTGGTCCTATAATGATTCGATCAATAATAATCTGAAATAAAAATGATAGTCTTAGTATCTACATGAGTGTTATTTCTAAGTAACATAAATATTACATAAGAGCATTGTTTTCAAAATTAAAAGCTTCTAATCTACTAAGAGGTTCAATAAAATAGTAGGGGATTCTGTGCGTATTTTCAGTTTAAAGGGCGCCAATGAATCTCAATTTTGAAAGCCTAACACAAATTGATAAATCTTCCGCATAACAGTCTCGTGCTAATGGGATTGATAAATATTTTAAAAATCAAAGTGGTCATATTTAATAGTTACAACAAGCGCCCGAATATATTCCCATTTTGTTGAAAAAGCAATCATTCGGGATGATAATGTAATATAGCAAAAAGTGAACAACAATTGTACAAGAAGTATATTTCCCATTTCTCTTATTTTTAGCATCTCTAACTATAAATTCATGGCTTCCAGTCTTGGCCAGGGACATTAACAGTACAGAGCTCCGCCAAAATTTTTTATTTCAGGACTACAACATGGAGCCATCTATGTATTAATCTTTCACAGTACTCCGACTCAAATATTCTTCGTTCCAGTTTAATGTCATTCATATTTCAAAAAAACAAGATCGACCACACCTCATTTCGTAGCATAAGTAAAAAATATGTGTAGCACGCTCTAACTATATTTAATTCCAAATACCTTCTGTGTATAATTGCTGAAGAACACAAGTGGCAATGATCCCGGGTTCGACTCCCAGCACAGACACGGGTAATAGTAAATTGTCACACGTCCATATAAAATAAACTTTAGCTCTACAGTTAAAGTAGAATCTCATCAAGTAATGGCGAATCGCGACAAATCTTTAAACAAAGCATGTATCCAGCAAACATCAAAAGATGCCAAATTTGACCCGCAACGGTACAGTGTATGTTGCACGTTACAGAGATCCTAAGTTTGATTCTTACAGAGAACCATTCCGATGACCAAATTATTCATAAAACATTAAAACTCAACAATTGGTCCATAATTGAAATAATTAAAAACAACTCGCAAATAATTTCACAAAATAATATTTTGTACCCCCTAAAGAAATGTATTTACTCAAACAAGACAATTAGAATTATTTCTATAAATTCCAAAATAATAGGAGCATATTCCAACTTGAGTTGTATAAAGCAGAAGTAAATGTTAACAGAAAAATATTTCCAGTCAAACGTACCATGTTCGAATCCCAGCGGGGGTATGAATGTTTGTGATTTTAACTAGATGTTAAATTTTAAGATCACAGTATCTCTTTTTTAAAAACTCAATAAATAAAAAATGAATAAGATTACTTCTTTTCCAATTATATACTCATAGATTCAATTTCAAAAGCACAGTATGAAATCGCGAAAGAACAATTCATCTACACAGTTCGAAAACGAAGAAATAAAGAATAAAGCCACACTTGTGAATATTTATAGAAATGTAAATCCTCTGAAACATTCTTTTTCTTCAGTGATCTAAAAAAAATCTTTCTAGAAACCTTCTTCCCTGATTTGAAATTGTTCGAGAACCATCCACGGCATCTTCAAGCAACGCTATTACTGGAAAGTTTCAACTATTTATTTTTCTTCCTCAAAGTTATAAACCCATCTCTATTATTCTATTACCTTAATTCAATATGCTGTTAGTCAAAATGGATGGGTCATAAAAATCTGACCATTTTAATTTAGGTTCAGTCTATCTTTTTCTGCAAAGCTGGTCTTTACGGGATTTATACACCATGTCAACGAACTAATGAGATGTTTATGACTTCTTCCACAATTACCTAGTTCTAACGGTAATGGCAATCTAAAAAGCCGATACCTGTGAATTCTTAAAAATGAATTTCAAAGCGCGTGCTGTTACATTCTTTTCTTTTTAGAGACTTCCCCATAAAACTGACTAACAAATGTTTTACAACTTTGTTCATAAAATGTTAGCCTTTCAGAACCGTTAGGCAATTCAGACAAGCTACGGCAGTAAAGCATCGAGGCGTTGATTTCTTTTATACACACTTTATTAGGGATCACTCACAAAAGAATACTAATGCCGAGGACCACTTATTTTTCAACAATAAATAACTCTACACATTGAGGCAGTTTCCCCAAAATAACGGTGGACCATCAATAAAATTATATTGGCACAAAAAGCAACCATAATTTCTTTTTTCTACACCCCAAAGAACCATTATAATGCGTTTTCTATTGGCTAAGGAAAAATCTCCATTCCTTGACACAGACCATAATAAGGTTAACAGAAAGATCTTGTTGCAAACAAACTACCAGTATGAGACAAGTAAGGAAGAAGAGCACATATGCATCTTGCAATATTCCCAATGAATCAATCCACTGAAGATTATATAAATAAAGAAAGAAATTATCTCCAAACTATTTTAGTTTTCGCGGGCGGGCAACGACGCATAGCAGGCGTTTCATATCAAGTCTTACGGTTTCGCAATCGGCACGGACAACAGTACATCAAAATGGCGGCCAACGGTATGGAAATGGCGGATGAAAATTAAAAATAATAAATTGTTTATCACATGACTCGTCTTCTAATAAATATACAATCTTCTAAGCTAGGGTACCTCCCCTTACTCCTCTACAATACGTCATAGCAACTGCAGCCTCCTAGGTCTAGTGGTGAAGGCTACAAGCCGGTTTGAAATTGTATAAAAGCTACACATATACTACTGGTGTAGTAATATCTTGTTCATTATTTTTGAAATGCCTGACATTCTTTTAAAGAAAAAACAAAACAAATGTCAGTCTGACATTTCTAAAAAGGTTAAAAAGCCGGACATGTCCGGTAAAAACTTGACTATTGGTAGCCCTATATACAACTCATTATAACTGTTATGCCAGGCTACATACGTACTCAGGATATATTTTTGACACGGAGGAACGTAAAAAGCGGAAATGAAAGGTTCTTTATTGTTAGCAATAGCTCGTGCTGTTATCAAGGGAGCTACTAAATAAATAAATTTCATAACATAGCTATAAAAACAACCAATAAAGTTATGTCGGGTTTTCAACAGATAATTAAGAGAAGCGAATATAAGGAGAGGTATTAGATGGTGCGCAAGGTCATGTTTGAATCCAAGCATTACTGTTTTATCCTAATTCTTATTTAGCATTGTATTTTATGATTTATGAATATTTAAAAGTATAGATACTGTAATTAATATAGTTTTACTAGTAGCTCGAACAAATAATGATTAAAATGAATTAAGTATCAGTCAACACACAAAGCATGGGTGTGAGTAATGAACTGTAAAATCCATAAGGAGATTTTAGGTTTCTATAGACGGGACTACAGCTTTTACATCTCCAAAGAACTGCATTGAAGAACTCCTGAAATTCATCTTGACCTGAAAGAACTACTACATTTTTTGTTTCAAACACATATCCCTATGTTCATGGGTATATGTTAAACAAATTATTCGGATATAGTTGTTTTAAATAATCATAATTAACATCCAAATTATTTAATTTGGGTAATTTGCTGATTCGATGTGGAAGCTTCAAGATATTTGTCATCCGAATTATCTCCTTCCCGACAACTGTAATGGATAATCTGTCATCCGAGTACCGAACATCGGAAGTTTAATAACAATATGTATTATAGTATTTTTAGTCTTCAAATGTATCTAATAATCTTCATGCCGATTCGTAAGGGCAGAAATAAGTTGATAATATAGATTATGCCCCCCCTCCCCTCCTAAGTGTAATACGAAATTACCTGTTGATTTTATTTTATCCAATCTGTCTGGTCTGCTCAGCTGTGGTTACTTCAGGCCTCCCATTTCTTTGGTGGTTTAGATCCTCCTCAAATCTTCTTATCTGATGCCGCACCGTCCTAAAGTCAATTCCAACATCCCGTAATTATTATTATTGCCATCATACTGGTCTACAAGTAGTAAATGAAATATTTACTACTTCCATACAGTTCGAACTATCCGGACCAAATTTGAGTATACATATTCGACACAATCGAAGTATATTGTGGTTGATCCCTGTACCCAAGCACCCAGTTATCAGCGTTGCCACCCTCTTGTATTTTTTTTTTCAAATGTCCCACATACTGTTACGTGCCGATAGCTATCACTATACTTTAAAAAAAGCGCGGGGTGACGCAGGACGTGGTTACATTATGATATAATACTTCTCAGCAGTGGCGCTAACTTATGTGGGCCCGTACCCAACCAATAATTTGCCGTGCATTATTACTATTAGTTATCTTGAACGAGATGTATGGTGCACTGCTTATTTAATAATGTTATGGACACAGTTTACTACTAGCCATATGCTTAATACATGTAATACATGAATACGAACCTTAAAGCCATACAATCTCACTTTCTTCTAATGAACTATTAATAAGGTGATCAGACGTCCCGATTTAGTTGGGATAACGAATCTATGGATAATGGTAAGTTCTTGGAACATATCATACTTCTGTTAAAATACATCGTAAAGTTAGAATCGGCTGGTAAAACTTGTTAGTGAAAGTAAGTTTTTGAGTCGGGTCGGAACGGAACGTAGTGGACGTGGAGCATTGGTAACTTTATTTCCAAAACTATCGTCAACCACATAGTGAGTAATATTAGATACCTCATCAAACAGCAGGTGTCAAAGAAAGCTCAAGAAGCGGGTATATTTTCTTTTCAGGTGGATAGTACTCAAAATGTAAAAGTTACTGATCAATGTTCAAATCAATGTACGGCGTTATGTGAGAGAAATGCAAATGTGCAAAAGACTCTTAGCTGTAATGGATCACCATTCTGGGAAGGAGGAATAACTCTAAAACTGTTCAGCGTTTTCTCGAGACTGACGAACTAGATGTTTAAATTGTACTTCCGACAGTACAGATGGTGCACCAAAAAGTACATTTTACATTTTTACTCCACGTGTCTGTAGCTTGTGGCACTTAGCTGAAGACACTCAGCGACAGATGCGCCTCTTCCCGCCTGTAATTAAAATGTCACTGATTTCCTAAATACAAAGATCACAGTGGCTTTTAATTACAGGCAGCGAATAGGTCGCGTCCACCGCTGAGCGTCCGCAGTCAAGTGTCATACGCTTGGAGGAAACCATATCTTGAAGGTACGTTTTCCTCCAAGCATCTATTGCTAAGCGACGAACACTAAACGTTAGACGGCTTGCGAGAGACCCTGAAGTCGCTGGTGGGTGTTTTCCTACCAGTTACTAACGAATACTTTCAGCAGTTTGTCAGCGTCATTGCTAGCTGGTTCGCGTGTGCAATCGATGTGAAGATGAATGCAGAAAGGAAACTACTCCTGTACAAGTTATATGATAATGATATAACGCCGGCACTCATATCAGCGAGGAAGAAGAAACATCCGAAGTTTAGGTTGAGAAACAAGGAATGATACTTAACTATCTTATATGCGCTCCACTACCAAAGAGACAGGAACATTTTTGTGAGATTTTGAGGCTGAACCCACCAAATTCGACAGTTTTGAAAGTTCATGTCCCTCGTGAAATTGATTTTCTCGACCAACATTATGAAAACCTACATAAGTATCCAGACAGGCGCTTCGATCTCTATTGAGGGTCCTTTGGAAGTGCAAGTCTTCTGCGTTTGACCATGAGGCCTACTGCGACCATCGCGTTTAGGAAAACAGTGACATCACAAGGTACCAGAACATGAATAGTAATTCTAGTGTTTTCAAAGCTTGGATGGAAAATGCCTCACAGGGACCTATTCGTATTTGGTATTATGCGTGTGTCTTCCATTATGTAGTAGCGGACACAACTGAATCGAACCATGCTTTTGTTTCACTGTTCAGTCTACTCAACAAAACGGTGTTTATGTGCAGCAGCAGTATGGACACATGGAACGTCACTGTTGATCTAGGCAGTCTGAAAATACTTTCTCCGGCAGGAGCAAAAGGTTGTGGTCCAAAGACAAAGCATTAGAAACTGTGTTTTGTACTGGATGTAAGTCAGTCAATTTATTTTCCGAACCAGTTCATGCAATATTCGAAAATCGTGAAATGAAACCAAATATTCGTTACGAAGCTCGCTCTTTCGATAACAAACTTCTTACAGTTCAAAGTTTTGCTTGTAGCTCAATCTATCTATGCCTCTTTGTAGAAACGATTCTTCTCTCGAAATACGTACTTAAGAGACGTCTTCAGTGAACTTCCTGGCTGCTCATCAAATGGTCCTGAGTACCTCAGATGCGATTAAAAGCTCTTCTCGTAATTCTAATTCCATATATTAGCCCGCAAAACTGTTTGCAAATCAACAGAATGAAAAGCTGAAAACAATTTTATCTCATATTAGCGTACGGTACAAACTTCATTTTCAGAACAAAGTCTCCCAAAGAAGACACTTCCAGGACAGGGTTCTAAGCGATGGTCCTCATACTGATTCGCTTGAGAGATTCAGAATGAGAGTGTACAACTGTATCCTTGAAACAGTTATCAGTAACCTTGAAAATCGGTTCCTGAAACAAGGAGAACTTTTACTGACATGTGTTTAATTTAGGCTGACCAGATGTACTGCATTTCGCAGTATAGTACTTTTTTCTCATGCTCTGTACTGCGTGATACGAAGAGGCGTTAAAAATGAATAAATATACCGCTTTTCACAAATGTACTGCGAAGAGTACTGCTTTAACTTCTGCAGTACTAGAAATCGAAGCTGAGCATGTATCTATTGTGGAGGTTTCCATGGTGAGTTCTCAGCTTAAAGACAAATTGTCGGAGGGTTTGAAATGTGAGTTCTTACCACTTTCAGTCCAAGCAAATTTAAATACTCTTGAAGAAAGTGAGTTTGCGTGTACTTCCGTCTTCAAGAAAGCTGCTGTTGCGTTTTATTCCACTTTTCTTGAATATTTAAATTGGACATAATCAACTTTTAGTGAAGTAAGCGTCTTCGAGTGAGTGATGCTAACTTCTGAAATTCAGTGGAAGACTGTACAAAAAAAAGCATAAGTTTTGTTATTGAAAACTCTAGTAAACAAATGTGCGATTCTGCGTTATTTGATGAGATAACATATGTTCGTGCATATGCGAATGGTAGTAAAATTAAAGAGTGGGATAGTAATCATGCAAGGGTAGATTTGAGGTGGACAGAACTTTTTAAACATTTTGAGGAAAATGTATTCTTTTTCATAATATTTATGTCATTGTTGAATTCGTTTTGTGTCTTCCAGCACCAAATGCACCAACAGAACGTGTATTCTCAATAATGAATAATATTTGGAGCGCTGAAAAGTCACAGCTAAAAGTAGAAACCTTAAAGCATTTGATAATAACGAAGTGCCAATATCAATTGTTCATGTAGCGAATTTTATGATGTTATTTCAGAAAATGTTGCTTTATTGAAAACCACACATTCAAGTGAAAATTATGTATCAGTACGAAATCATTTGAGCAGAAAATGAAAAATTATAGAAAATATAATGTTGAAATATCACCAAAGATGTAGACATAAAAAAAAAAAACAGGTTATATATCAATATATTGGAATTGTTTGCTCATTTTATGTACGAGATACCCGAATGACTTCTATTATTTTCAAATACATAGTAACGAAACTTGTTTTTTGTTTGTTTATTTTGTACTGACATAAAGCATTTTTTTAAAATATCGTTAGCACTAATTTTAAACATAATATCAAAAGAACTCTACAACGGACTGCTATTTGTAAAGAGTTTTATAAACGGTGCCTCCGTGTAACATAATCGTTGCAACAGCGTATTGTATACATATTTGTTTGCAATAATGTTTCCTCTTTTTTTAAAAAAAAAAAAAAAGAGCCAACAACAACCCTGGAATACTCAGGGAATTTTAAAAATCTGGAAATACTCAGGGGAATCTATAATTTGAGGGAAACACAGGGGCATTTATGAGGTGGACCTACTCGCAGTTGGTAAGAGCCCTGCCCCGTTAAAGCGGAGGTCGTGGGTTCGATTCCCACTGTTGATCGTATTTTTTCAATGCGTTAAAATCCTTAATTTTAAAGAAATCTTTTTTTTTTTTTTTTCACTTTTGAAGTACCAATAATGAACAAGATGCTTGGACTTTGTGGTGATGGGATTTTAAAAAATGCCATTGCGTATTATTTACATGTTCCACTGTACTAAGAACTCAGGGAATTTGAAAAAAAAACTATCATGTAAAGCGTGGGAAACTCAGGGAATTTCAAGTCACAAAATTAGTAGACATCATGACAACATGTAAGCTTTATTCTCCTTTACAATCCGATATATAGAGCACTTGATAATGTTTCATGAAGTGTCTTCTACAAAGGTACTGCTTTGACTTTCTGAAAATCTGGTCACCCTAGTTTAATTGGAAGAATTTCAGCTACATGGGAAAAGAATTGTACTAGAGGCTCCCTGAAGAAGAGATCGAAAATCTTTGCTACCCAGTTTCCATAAAACCAGGAATGGGTGATAAGGAGTTACAGTTACAGCCGACCAACTGAGAAATGAACTACTGAATTCTCCCAAGAGCTGGCCGCAACTACACAAAGCTACAAATCCAATGACTGCAGTCACGCTTATAAAGGATACTAGTGGAATAACTTTGGTTGCGAGTACAGGAAGTGGCAGTGGATAAAAAGTGAGGAAGACGTTAGCAAATCAAACCCGTGCAATAAGTGTGTACGTTGCGTTTTTCCTTTTCTTTATAATTATCATTTATACAGCAATGTTTACGGAACCCCATTCTGTGCCTATAAAATATTTATGACATTATCTGTGACACAGACTGAGAGTTCTTCGAAAATGGAGCTTGCTAAATCGTAGGCTAGAAATTCTCTGAATGAAAACACTTACTTACTAGAAGCATTTGTGTGTATAGAGAAAGAAATCCTTGCAGATATTGATAACGACAAAGTGGTAAAAGTTATTGTCGAAAAATGTACTGAATTGAAGCGATTCTTGTCTTGAAGTTCCATATAGATGAATGTTCCATATCTGAAAATGGCAACTGTACAAATGTTAACATGCAAATACACAGTACTGACTTTTGTAGAATCCGAGTTGTGTATAAAAAATATTGGGAAACTTTTATAATTTTAGGCTACAACAGCAACAAAGATTTGTAACTTTTCTGTCTGTTAGTTTAGTAATGTGAAACAAAGCGATCCTGGCCATGAATATATGCACGGTATGGTATGGTATCATACACCTGCAGGGACTACGGGAAAAGTCAGGGTAAAATCTTAGTCAGGATGGTCGTTCCAGGATTTGAACCTCGGACCTCCAATTTCAGTATCAGCACTCTACCATGTGAACCACGTCGCTCGAATTGTAGTGTTTGAAAAATGGTAAACCATGAAGTGGGCCGGCGCAGTGAATTTCCCGAATCCAGAAACAATACCTTAAACAACTGGGGAAAGCATAATATAAGGTAAGCAAGAAAGTTCTGCCGCTTTTTCACCCACCACCTTCGAACATCGATATGTCACCTAAGACGTACCTGGAAAATCAAAAATAGTCCCCATCAGCATCGACGACCTTCTGCCAACGTTCTGGAAGGCCATGGATTCGATCGCGGTAGAACTTGGTGGGCCGTGAAGCGAAGAAGGTATCAAGTGCATTTTGCACCTCTACTAGGGATTTGACCTGGCGTCCTCTAAGGTGATTGTCCAAGTAATGGAACAGGTGAAAATCGGACGGTACAATGTCCGGAGATTATGGCGGATGCAATAGTGTTTCCCATCCAAGGCGTAGAATGGTGTCCCGGGTCATCCTAGCCACGTGGGGCTTAGCGTTGTCCTGTATCAGGAGGACCCCTTTGCGATTCAGAAGTATTTTGAGTTTTTCTTGAACACGGCTCAACTGCTGACAGTACACAGTTGCATTGATGCTCTGACCAGCTGGTAGCAGTTCCCGATGCACGATGGCGCGAGCAGTCCACCAAACACACAGGAGGACCTTCTTCTGGTACAGTGCTGGTTTCGGCTGTTTTGGAACCGGTTCATCGGATGCTAACCAATGATGACGGCACCATGGAGTTTCGTACAGGACCCACTTCTCATCACATGTCAACACCCTGTCCAGAAATGGCTCCTTCCTCAGACGAGACAGCAAAGAAACACAGGTGTCTGCTCGCCTTGCCTTCTGGCCCGGAGTCAAATCATGTGGGATCCATCGACCCAACTTGTAGTGCTTCCCAAGTTGATGGAGGTGCTGCCGAATGGTTTCTCCACTCACACTGAATTGTAGTCCCAGTTCCTCACATGTCTGGCCACTATTCGCTTCAATTGCTGCCTCACGATCTTCATTTGATACATGTGTTGGTCTTCCTGTTTCTACACATCAATTTAGAATTAGAACTCTCCGAAAGTATGACAAACTATCTCTACGTGTTTGTACTCTACATCTCGTCAAATAACAGAAAATTAAACGGTATGACTTGTCTGTTCGGCTAACTTCTAACAATGTAGACAAACTACATCAATGACGATTATTCTTTAAAGAGTGATTCCGAAGGCGCTATAAGGAACAGACGCGAAATGAACAGTTAATTTCATCTTACAGGGTTTCCCAGACTTTTGGAATCATAGTAAAATATATTTGAGATTATTCCTACCTTCCGAGACCACTTACCATGTGCTTGCTAAACTGAAGTACACTTCTTAATTTGAGTTTTAAAAGGTTCTGTAAATAAAATCACTTGGTTTAAATCACTCACCTAAATATCTGCCCTCCGAAATGCAGCAGTCAAGTATGCGAAGATTTTCGCTACCCCACTGTTAGCGTCAAGTGCTGACAAAGGTTCATGGAAAATGAAATATGTATTTTTGTTTGTAAATTATACTGTTTACGTGTATATGTACTAATTTAGGAATTTATGTTAAGTGTGCTAATATATTTACTTCTTACCACTCCCGATATTAGCGGATTTTCCAATTTTGTATTTAGTTGTTGGATTTGATATAATAACCCTCCATGGGTTTCATGTATTAGCTTTCTTCAGTTTAAATTTTCCTTTGATTCAGGACTTCTGGGACAGCCTGAATAGTAGAAGGAAGAACAGTTTCCTGAGTTTTTGTCGTGGTCAAAGAAAGACTTTCGAAACAATAAAATATACTTACAAGGACTACAAGAAGAGGGACGGGGGCTGCACTGGAGATTACAAATTGCCTTGCTTCGATATTATTCACCTATCTACAGATGCCTTTCATCATCAGATAGTCTGAAGCGAGGTGATGCGCTGAGATATTTCGCTGTAAATTCATCTGCTCTGGGTGCCTTCTGTCAAGACCAATGCGATAATCAAGACATTTCTTTTGTATTATCTCAATAGCTGAAACTATGCTTTAGCCTACCAACCGATATAAATAATATAGACGGAGTTAACATAGAGAAAAAAGAAACCTGACCAAAGCCTTGCTGAGGTTTACTCAGTGGACAAAGGTTAACTGTCGACCGAGATAGTCTTATGGTGGGACGTTTGACCAGCGTCTCAAAGGCAGCGGGTTTAAATCTCGGCTGGGGCATGAATGTTTGTGGATTTTAGCAAGCATTGCACAGATGTTATCGTGACGGGCCGAAGTCAATAGTTACTAAAATGGCCCATGCAAAATAAAGCTTACCTAAGTTTTATAATGGGTAATTCGATGATGGACATCAACTTTTACACTGGTATATATAGCACTAACGTAAGTAAGCCGTAGTGATTTGGGTTTAGTATTTAAAAAACAATCAAGCCTGTGAGTCACTGCAAAAAAGCTGCCACTATTCAGTAACTGGCCAAAATTTTGAACTGAAGCAAAGTAAATGTGACGTTACCACTAGACTACCTCTCTAATTCAAAGAGTAATAACTGTAGCAGATTATCTCTACGACAGTGGTTTCTCTGGTGCTGAAGACTGAACAGTTGTTAACACAGAAGTATATGGAGCAATAGTGATTCGTGGCACATAAAGTAGATACACACAAAATGTAAGACATTATTATTATTATTAAACGAAAATTTGGTATCTTGAGCCGTTACGGATAAATCGAGTCCCTGTAGTTTCTAAAAAAAATATTTATCTTTCTCTAACAACAGCTAGTACTACTAATTTTCACGTTATGGCGGACTGGCGTCAGTCAGTGATTGCAGAAGTCAGTTGTATGAACTTCTGTGTTTTAGTCGTTGTGAACATTTTTTAATGTATGTTTTTGCGTATTATTACACAATATAGTTTTATTTATGTAAACGTTACGATTAGGGCTTTTCTAGATAAAGGTGTAAAGAATATTTTCGTTTACCCGTTTAAAAAATAGGCGGTAAGGTGTTTCGGATATATACTGTCGTTTTTAATATCGCTAGGGTTCAAATATGAGCTCCCACGCTTTCTGGTAAGGTGAACTTCCTTCTTAAAAGGGGTTTATCGCAAACCGGGGATAAAATCTGTCAGAAATCACTAAAAAAAACCTAAACTGATGTGTAAGCGAAACCGCATGCTTTCTGTGAAGAAATACGCTGATGACGTAAATGACTGTTTGATTCTGGAGAATCTGGTTTAGAACTTTCTTTCGGGGTTCAAAAACCAGATCAAGACGATCCAGTGTGTTTATGTTGTGAAGGGTCTTTCTCTGAACATACAATGGGTAAAATGTTTGATACGTGTCACGTGGGCAAGAATGTGCTGACTGGATGTGCTGGTATAGGTATGCGATTTTCGTAAATAGATCCTGTTATAATTTGACCAATCGAAGCTCTACTGCTCATTGGAAGTTTGTTTGTGAAAATAAATTCACAGCTAACTTCAAATATTTTCTTGTGTTATCCATTTGTGAACATATTGGTTTATATTGCTAGCATATCTTAAGTTGAAATTTCGATGCATTTGTTCAAATATGATTTCCTTATTCACTTTTTAAGCCAATTTCTGCAAACTATGCGAAATAAAAAAAATATGAGTGTCAAGGTTCATTTTTAATTGAATTTCAGACCTTAAGATGTCATAGGTACGGAATTATACTAGAGTGCTCATATTACCGGCACCCATCATTTTTTTCTTTTCTTTTTTTGTGTGAGAGTTACACTATGGAGGTTCATCATACCACCCTTTCCTCTGTCATTATTATTATATGCAAGTGCTAACAAACAGTATTATACGTCAAAGAACCACACCATTATGATCACCACGACATGCACCTCGTATCAAGATCACATATATTGTCACTGGTGAGTTAGTAGGTGGTACTATGAGAAAACGAGGTGACTGCTATCGAGATGTGCAAGCGTAAAGAAGTTAGGAAATTTGATAAGGGCCAAATAATTAAAATCAGACGACTTGGTCAGATAAAATCGAAACTGGCATGGCTTGTAGGGTGCTCACGGTCAGCTGTGGTACCTACCGAAAGTGAATAGGGTTAAACAACCAAGACTTACTGATACAAGATGGGAATGAAGGCTCTCCCGATACGATAACGACCCAACAGAAGGGCTACTGCTACACACATTGCTGACACATGAGGACGACATAAGACACAACGCACACTTTACCGCACACTCTTGCATATAAAGCTACTTAGCTGTGGACCAGCCCGATTGCCATCTTTCCACCTGTCCCTAAAAACAACAATATATTTTACTTCTTTTTTGTAGCGAGGACTAGAAAAAAAAGTTAAGTAAAATACATTGTTATATTTATAATTTGTATTCTCCAAGCGCAAACAGAGCATTATCAAAAATGTTCCAACAACATATAAGGTTGAAATTGGACAGGTTTCTGAAGCAAGGACTGAAAATAAATAAATAAAGTAAAACACATTGTTGTTTTACAATTGCAGTTCTCCAGCGCAAAAAATAGTATTATTTAGATTATTCCAACCACATATAGCGTTGAAATTGCGCCATTTCGAACGACAAATTTCTCAAGGAAGGATACATTGTTGTTTTAATTTCTAATTAGATATTCATAAGAGCGTTAAAAGGAAATGTTGTGACGAAATCAATCATCCCAAAACGTTATGTCAAAATCGCCGCAATTTACAGTTCCTCAGCAGGGAATCACCAGAAAATGATTCAAGTTCATATCAAAGTATCACTTCGTAGAATTACTGCTTTGTAATTCAATTTATAACACGTCAGTTCGCAGTTTCTTTTTATGTGGACAAATAAATATTATGTTTTCAATTTTTATCCAACTTTTGATATCAAATATATAGATATTCCAATATTACAAAAACATTGACGGCAGCCGAGAACAAATTAAATGCTCGGATCATATCTTGACATTAAGTATAAGGTAATATTAAGTGTTTAGAAGAGAACAGTACTATGGCTATCACCCGTCTCCACATGAAGTATAGCGAAGTTTATTGGCAATAACTGTATCCTAATAAAATAATAATAATCACAATCAAATCATGGTCGGCCAGTAACAATGAAAAGAAATGAGATAAGCTGAATATTACGAAAAATACTCTAACTGAAGATACATTTTCCAAATCTTTAGGGAAAGATTAATTTTCTAATAAATTCATTTCGATAATGCATTTGTAGATTCAGAAGTTTCTTACTCAGTATACAAAATTTTCTCAATATAATTACGTATTAGTCAGCTAATACCATTATGGCCGTTTAGTATTAATTTGGTACAAATATCTTGATATCGGGAAAGGCAAACGTTATTATTTAATATTCACTCTCCCAAAATTAATCTTTAATCTTATTAACCATGCAATAAAGTCCCGTCTTGTATGTATCACAAATTACTTTCTACTCTTCCACCTACAGAAAAGAGAAAGTGGATACTCATTCTGCAGAGTTCAAGGCTTAACTGCCATTTTGGAATCTTTGGCTATGGGTAGGAAAACACCAGAGTATCAACAACAAATTCACGGCTGTTAACCCACTGTAATAATAATAAATTAAAATATACTAAGGATTAATAGAACATTGTGTGCTTCTATTACCTTGCAATTGGATTGTTTCAATGGACATTAGATCAATAAACATTAGGCATTGTCGTGTAAATAATTTATTGAGCTTGTGCAAGTTGCGCAGACATAAAAAATCTAAAAATGCATAAATAAATAAATAAATAAATATATAACGAAGATATTCGTGTTGTATATGACTAGAAAAAAAATACTCAATTTCGGTTCAAAACCGATTATAACTCACGAAAGGCATCAATTTTGAAATCTTACAGAGGGCCCTGCCTTAACTGTACTGATGCTGAGTTTTTCTGTTGACAGGCTTAATTTCTCCGTTTTGGGGACTTTAATAAATCTTCCCGATTTCGGACGCCAGCCTCGACGTGGATGCACATCTTTTTGCAGAGGAGGAAGTGTCTGTTTATACGTTGGGGCTACGTAGCTCCTTTGCATCTGCAATGGAAAGTTGTAATAATTAAAAAAAAAAAAACACGAACTACTTTCACAAATAAACAGAATTTAATAGTAGGAATAAGTGACAAGTAAGATTTTCCTCTACATTTAGACTTACTGACTGTATTTAGTTACATCTAGACTTCCTCTACATCACATATTCTTGGCATGTATCCTACCAACGAAACTTACTCAAATTATATCTCACTACTGGGTTCATACTTTCCAAAACTTAGTAAACGGAAACATGAAACACCTAGCCATTCTTTCAAGCTGACAAACACATTAGGAAGTCAAAAGATTTCTCTTAAGTAATCGAATAATGGCCATATCTAATATTCTTGTTTTGCTGCTACCATATCTCTAATTTACTACTGTTTATGATTGGGAATTTGGAAACGACTATCACTTACCTTCGACGATATATAGTGATGCAAGAGTTTTCTGAGTTCTGCGTTCTGTCTCCTCAATTTCGCTGTTTCAATATTTAGATCATGTCTTTCTAGAAAATAAAAATACATTTTTTTTTAAACTCCATTAGGTAAAATTAACATAATTTAACATATTAATTACCTTGGAATTTCAAAAACGTACAGACGAACATCGGAACATCACACATAATCACGAACATAACAGAAGCATGTAATTAAAGATGTTATAACATGAACTGATATAGAATTAGTTAACCCTTTACAACTTTCTTGTTTGACCTTAATCGGAGTGGCCACAACTTCATGATAATTCTAAAGACCAAATTAGCATATAAGAATTTTTGTATTTAGTGATTTTTTTTTACTGAAGCTTCCCGAATTTTTCGCGCCACACACAACAACTGAAATTTATTATGAAGTACTGCTTTTGTAGAAGTGATATACAAGAGATGGTTATGCATGGATAACAAACAGGAATCTTGATTACTTGTCGTTTGATGTTAAGTCATTATGAGATTCCGGCTTTTGAACGTTTGACTTTTACATGTGGCTCAACGCTATATATAAATATTAGAGACTTCTTACATAAATGGCCGTAAAGATGAATCTTAAGCTATAATTTTCAATTCCCTTTCTCTTCTATATAATCCTGATTTGTTTACTTAAGTATCGTTTCTTGGAGACGGTTTTACTGTGTTCATTGTCATACCTTACAAAACATTGTTCGGAAATTACTCATGTAAATTATTGTTGAAAAAATAAAACCAAGAATAATTTTAAAATTGTAATTTCTGTGCACAGAAGGCCGTTACTTAAAAAGTATGATATTTATGTTGCTTCGTAGTCTTCAATGTATCTAGACAAACGAATAATAAATAAATAATCCATATGTACTTATATATAAAATCTAATGTATGTGTGTTTGTTTAAACACGATACAAATGTACATGCGTGCATTGATTTCCATACATATTCCTTAGGTCCAGGAACAGAAACTAGAGGTATTTTAAGTCACCGGAAGTAATTCTGCAGCGATCAAATAAAAAAAAAAAAGAAGTAATTTCTTTGTTTTTAACAATGAAATAAACACACTGTTTCAATTCTTAAGTCAGAAATAAATAAATAATTTATATTTTTAAATTCATTGGTTTGTTGTAAACAAAAATTTCTAATGTTTTAAAGCAGATTAAATTTGATATTATTAATAATTTAACGTTGGAAGAAGAAATAATAGTACAAGTAGAAGTAAATAATAATAATAATTTGATTTTTTATTTACGATCTAGGCCGGGATAGGGAAGGGGAAAGGATGTGGGAAGGTGTCAGTCAGGGTCTAAGATGACGGTACCATCCTGGCATTTGTCTGGTGTGATAGAGTTGTAGTAGTAATACAACTATTAGTGTTGCCAACGTATTTTACTGACCCCGCACCAACGGGCGGGAAAATCAGCTCGTAATAAATAAATAAATCAGAGTGAAATAAAATAAAACTTTTAAAACCTTTATTTTATATGGGTCATTTTAGTAACTTTTTTACATGGGCCCGTGTCGATAATATGAGTGCAATGCTTATTAAAATCTACAAACATTCATGCCCCACGCAGGATTCGAACCCACGACCTTCTAACGCCTAAGATCTCATGATTACTTCGGTCGTCGGCGAGAGTGAAATAAGAAAGTGACAGAAAAAAGTAAGAAAGAAGAGTGCAACTGAAGTTTGTACTGTTTTATGGTAGCAAAATTTGGTTCTTAATTGTTTTAGTGTTGCCAGATCGTATATACGAATATAACTGAATATGAGGAGCTTGTTTCCAACCAAATGACAACTTAAGTCATTTTTTGTAATTTTACAGGAGAAACGAAAAAGTTCCTACTTTAATGGAACATATTTCAGCGGTATATGTTATGCATGGGTATATAAGAAAACATACCAAAATGTTAAAAACAGATTTCGGGTTTAGGCCTAAACAACGTAACAAAGCTTTATTTTCTTGCAGAAACCATTTAATACTGCACAATGATGAACATAATTTTTTATGCAATTTTGTGAAATGCATTATTATTTTTATAATTTAGTGTTTACTAAAATTTATTATTTATTGATTATTACATTTTATTGCAAAAATACTTTAAAACAACAGCCTACAGAAAACCATTATACAAATGTTTAATATCTTACGACTTTATAAGTGATCTCATTAAAATAAATTACAAATGACACAAATTTATTGTCAACAACAATGTTCACACCCAATGTAATAATATGAACAAAAACCTGACGCTTTTTAAAACAGTACTGCAACGGTCTTTATGACCTGAAGCTTTTTACAACAATATTAATTATAAGGTTCTTCAAAATCTTCGTATAAGAGTTCCTCATCACTTTCTGCACTTTCACTACTTAGTGGTTCTTCGTCATCACTGAGAACTAGAAATTTTAACAGTCTGTTTACGTCTACTCTCTTCTCATGACTTACACAGATTACACTGGGAAAAGTCGAAGCATTTCTGAAGCTAGGGACGTTTCTAAGGTTCTTCTTCAAAACAGATGGGTAGGAGTTTAACAAACAACAATCATAGATTTAGTAACGACAACAGGTTACACTTTCAATGTAGTCAAAGAATGCCGACGTGACTTATGGGGAGTTTGGAATTAATATTTTTAATGACTTGGGTGGACTTTGAAAAAAAAAACATGTTACTTTTTCCTTTTAATTTCAACATGATTTATGCTTGTTTTGAACGTTATTATAGATAGTCATATGTACATTAATCTAACAAGAAAAAATAGCACAAAAACCGAAAATCGTTAGAAAATGATTTAAGTGGTGTTAGGAAGCAAACTCTTAATATATTAATGTAAAGAAATGACTAAATTTGAGACGGTGCTTGCTTTTCAATGTGAGAAGGTTCTTACTTTGATTCAAAGTTATAAATTTTATTTATAACCTAAATTAATGGAAAAGTCTATTTTAGACTTTTCGTTTGAAACAATGTTATGTCATTGACTTTTTATTCATAAGTTCTAAGTTCATGATCTAAGTTCTTGGATCAGTGAGACAAGACACAAGAAGAAGAAAATATGAAAGAGTTCTAAGAAGACTGTAATTGTTCATGGATACAGAAGTTAACAGATAGTTCTAAATTTGTTTCAGTGTAGACAATATCATGAGCAGCATGTAAGAGATTTTTCCTACTTGCAATCATAAAGGTATAAATATCTTTTTTAAGATGATAAATCTTCTAATTTGAATTTTGAATCTTGTTTGATTCTAAAGATATTTTATTAAGATATACAGCGATCTATGAATATTGTATAAGTCTACGTATTGAGATTTTTATACAGCATAAGGCTTATGTTAACTCATAATAGAGCTAGTCGTTGGTAACTGACATTTGAATAAATGGATAATTTATCTGTTGAAGTTCCAAATCAGGGAGATTTGGGCAACAGTAAAGATAGCGCTTTGTCCAGAATTAGCAGAGCAAAAAATAACGGAACCAAACCGTTTTAAATTGCAATAAATAAATAAAACAAGAAGATAATGACCTGATTTGTATTGTACATAGTAATATGAAATGTAATGTATGTAATTAAATCTTCAAGGGACTTAATATTGAGTTTAATCAGTTAACGCGAATACCAATAATAAGATGTGTACAATTAATAAAGATGGCTTGGTTGGACATTGTATCATTGGCCTTTATGTGAGTAAACCTTCTAGGAAAAGAAACCAACGGTTTCTGAAAATTACAATTATCTGTACTTAGTTCCACGACTGATGGATCAAATTTAGTTTGGATTTACGAAGTATTTTAATCGATGCTATTTATTCCTAATCGTTCTGTAAATGTTTTGAGAGACCTGAAATGGGATTTTTCGGTGTTGGCGTCTCTTTTATGTTCACTTGCTCCACTAAATAGACAACGTTTGATCATGCCACTTTAGTTTTTATTGCAATTACAAGTAACTACGTACACACCGAATATTGTACGAGGCTTGGCTAAAAAACTGACGGGACTGGCAACCCTGTCAGTAGTATACGTGGAGCAGTGGGGAGCGCATGTGCGCAGAGCAACCTTAAACCTTCGAGAAGAGAATGATACACATGAGTTACCGCTCTCAATCGGGTTTAGTCTGTGAGCAGCGATTGAAGAGAGAGGTGTGGAATCGTGTTGCCGGAAGAATGGTAAATGTGAAAATTGAGCAGTGCATTAACTTGAAATTCCTTGTGAAATTAAAGAAATCTCCGAGTGAGTGTGTGAAACTGTTGAAGGATGTGTATGGTGATAATACGCGAGTGATTGAGTGGCACAAACGCTTCAGCGAGGGACGTGAGAACGTTGATGATGATGAAAGACCGGGTTGTTCTGTCACAGCAACAACAGAGGAAAATGTGGCGAAAGTGAATGACATTGTCCGGAAAGATCGCAGGTTCAGCATTCGAATTATAGCAGACATGGTGGGAATCGATAAAGAGTCCACCCGCGAAATTCTGCACGACCATTTGAACATGCGCAAAGTTTGCGCTAAAATGGTACCAAAATATCTCACGCAGGAGCAGAAGGACTTCCGAAAGTACGTGCACAGTGACACAATGGAACGCCTGACCGTTAAGCAGTTTCTGGCAGATAAGAAGACTCCAATGTTAGAACACCCACCTTATTCGCCGGACTTGGCAAAGTGCGATTTTGTTTTCTTTTTCCGAAAGTGAAATCCGCCCTCAAGGGAACTCATTTTCAGACTATGGAAGAGGTGAAGCAGTAAACGGCAGCGGTACTCAAGACCGTGACACCTGAAGATTTCCACAACTGTTTCCAACTATGGAAACTTCGTAAGCAAATGTGTATAGATAGGGGAGGGGAGTATGTTGAAGGGGATCACCTTTAATTTGTAAGTTTGTGACAATAAACCATACTTTTGGTACCCGTTATTTTTGGGTCATACCTCGTATATTATAAGTGCAATAACCCTTGTATCCCGCGAATAATTCTTCTAAAATTATTGGTGTGCTTTAAACAGCAGTTGATTCATGTTCATTGAAAAATTTCTACACTGTTCCGCAATCCCTAGAAAATTAGGTAATCTCACGTACTTAAAATATTTCTATTTGTTGTATTAAAATCCTGAGCGGATTTGAGTCACCTATCACACATTTTTACTGTAACCATTTTCCGAACCGATTGGGAAAATAGGACTACTTCCGAACGATTTGAACACAGTCTGTAAGCCCTAATTTGAATTTAATTTTACGGTCTTTAGGTAACTTTGGCTCAGGCCGGCAAGCGCTAAGGAAACAATTCTTCCGAATACTAGATTTTAATATGTGGGAATGACTTGATTGTTAAAGCATGCAAACAGTGCTGGCTAAAGGTTATTTTGAAGACAGAAGTTTAAAATGTATTGCCTTTCTTGTAAATCAGGACAAGAAAATTAAGTATTCCGGAACTTTCTAAGTCATGGCTGAATCCTAACTTCGGATGGAAAGGATTTCCTGTCCGTAGAAAATCAAATTCAGAATCTGAGTGATACACTAAAAGGAAATCATCTACATAACGAGGATATCTAACGAATTTGAGCTCGAGTTTGGACAATAAAGGTAACTCTGAAGATTACATAGGGATGTGAAAACGGACGCCAAATCTTCTTTCTGAATACAAGTTTCCAAATTAAAACAAAATTACAGAAGTCTAAACAACTCATCGATCTCTAAGGCGGTGAATTTATTTTTCACAAGAAAAAAAAAAAACCTTGTACATGGAAGGTCCACCAAGCTGATTGGGTTGGAATTGTACACGTCTACTATGTCTGTGGATGCTAAGTTCTTGTGGTTCATATTAACAAGAGCACAGATTTGAATTTTGGCCTCTTCACTGTTTGATGCTGTCCACTTAAACTTATAATTCTTAGTGCTTAAGATACTGGCGAGATATTTAGCTAGAGGGATGCTTGATACTAGAAGTGATGGGACGAAGTGGAACACTTTGTTTACGAAATTTAGAAAGTCCGTAGATTATCGGTAAGGACGAAATCTGAGCCATCTTTATGATCCAAACATGAGCTCAGATTCGCTAGATGTACCCGTTATGCAGATGATTGCCTTTTAGTATGCCAACCAGATTCTCAATGGATTTTTTACTTACAGGATTAAATTATCTCAATCCGAAGTTAAGATGTCACCTACGAATTATGAATCGTGGTGGATGATTATATAACGTGGACTCATTATATAAAAATGAAATAAATACATAACGTGGTGGACATCTGGCTATATCTAAAAATGTGTCCAAAAATAGGAGCAACATGTACTAACTGAGGAAAAAGCTGCACAAATGATGACATCTTTAACTGTCCATTAGCAGTACAGGCGTGAAGGTGACACGTAACGCGGCATCGTTGTTGCATTTATTCATGCCAAACAGAAAACAAGCATCCATGGAATGGAAACATCCCTTGTCCCCACGTAGTTAGTTCAAACTTCAAAGTGACTCATCATCCTACTGGCTACGTTTACTGGAACTCAACTAGGTCTTACTGGTGGAATACTTGGAACAGGGTCGCACTGTGAATGCCGATGTGTGCTGTCAGACATTTCAGCACTTACGGGAGGTCATCCAACGGAAATGACCATGTCTTTTAAGCAGTGGCGTAATCTTGTTCCACGATAATGCTGGTTCCCATACCGTAAGTCAAACCGTTGACTATTTGATACTTTATATGGGAAACTTTGGACTTCTACCCCTACATATCGAAATATGTTTTTAATGCTTTTGTAGGTTTATGATCCTTATGACTTGTTATTCGCTTCCTCCTTTTAACAACAAATACCGGTGTTACTACTATAAATTTCATGAATCTTTAAGTAAAACACAAGTAAGTTTATTTGATTTAGCATGATTGTGGAAACCAATACAACTGACAGACATTTCATCTACATTATGCCCTTCGCATTTTAACCCTACCTACTTGACACCACGTGCATAATTCCCCTGTCACACTCCTTCGTAGACGCGGACATGTTTAAAATCAGGCATGTCAAACCCGCGGCCCGCAGGAAGCATATGCGACTCGCAGCCATTTATTTGTACAACCCGAAGATAAAGATAAAATACTAATAATAATGATAATTTGGTTATTCCACTACAGAAATGCGCTGACAATAATACAAGTACTGAAACATAACTTGCTAACAAATGATTATTTCGTTTTAGAATCCTGTTAACAAATTTTAAATGGTGCTTTCGTGTTTAGCAATTCTCAGCGTGCAGATTTATTTATTTGTACGTTAATTTATGGATGCGGATGACTAAGAATGCCAGAAAAGAATCATGTCTGTATGTGAACTCTGTACTGTATATGTGGGCAATCTGTACGGCCCTCTCATCAATTTAAGTTTGACATTCTTCGTTTATAAATAAACAGCTGGAGATTGAACGTTTTCTATAACACGTTTTTACCTCTTAAAACCTATATGTTTTTAGTATGTTACCACAAATCTTTACCAAACTGACCTTGAAGAATAACATAATATTTGTCTAAACCCAGAAGAAGACCATCCCATAGCTTTTCCTTGTCTGGCGTAAAAATCTGCAGATATCTATTCCAATAATCTTCCAGGTCCATTATTGAGATTTCTCTTGAAATACTACTTCTTGTAGACATCCTTGATGTACGTCTTCT